>JAQFZU010000449.1:0-26364 GCA_034696185.1 Henia vesuviana | reverse complement strand
GTTTTAGATTTCCTCAAAACCGAATTCGACATTGAAGTCGACAAACATTCGGTTTCGAAAAATAAATTCACGTGAGTTAAAAAATTAAAACAAGAAATCTTAACACTCTCTTTTAGTTTTAGTGATTTAATAAGAAATATTGAAAATCTGAATGTTTCAATAACTATTTACATACTTGGTACCTTCAAATTGTTAAACCTTTAAAGCACAAAACCCACTAGAAATTGCAAACACATCTAAACACTAGAAAAAAATCTGTGAACTCTTACGAAAACACAACCTGTACAAAAATGTCATTACGCAACTGATGTTCACGGCAATGAAAAAAAAAACCTTACACAGCGGATACTTAACACTACTCATCACGATCTACGTGAATGAAGCACTTGTGTTCAGACATCTTATCTTTGTTAAGATAAGCCCTCGCCTACGTGTGTCTGACCCATCGACACACATCATTCATGCAGTCATCAATCGATACAAGATCACGTGTCCAAATTAATATACTATAATCAATTAGTTAGAACGGTTTAGGTTCATATAACAAAACGATAAGATAAGAAATGAGTAAATTTTTTATCATTACCATAGTAGTTATTACTAGTATAATCGTAACACACAACTAATATTCACTATAAGTTTGATAAATCATTGCAGATTTGAAAAATACATCGCTGGAGCTTTCTTAGGCGATGTGGTTGCATCAATTTTCTCCAAACTGATTAAAGAAAACATACTTTTCCCCAGCAAAAGTATTACCATCTTCGATCAGCCTGGCACCGGCATATTCAAAACCCAATTCGTATCCGAATGTGAAACGTAAAATCAAATTTATATTATTTAAAGTAAAACATATTATACAAACCCAATATTTCAACAGGGATCTCAAACCTGGCAGCACCGAAAACACCCAACGAGTTCTGAAAGAACTAAATCTGTTAGATTTGGCGAACGAAGACGATATAGCCATCATTCGTTACGTTTGCGCTCTGACGAGTCTAAGAGCGAGTAAATTAATAGCCGCATGTAAGTATTGATTGAAATTATATGGGCATTTACGATATCAGTCGCCTTTCTGTCGACAGGTCTGGCTTCGCTTATTAAACGTGTGGATCGGCCAGATGTTACAGTGGCAGTTGATGGGTCGGTTTATAAAAGACATCCCAAGTTCCATAGCCTGGTCACTCATTACGTTTCCGAATTACTGCCTAAACAAAAAGTAATTTATTAGTATAACCTAATATTGTGACTATATAAATCTTAATTACATTTTTACTTAGTTTCGTTTAATGTTGGCTGAAGATGGAAGTGGTAAAGGAGCGGGTTTAGTTGCTGCAATAGCCATGCGCTTGAAATCTCACATCGCAATAAACTAAAATAATTTTAAATGAACAAAAAACAGTCAGACCAATCAGTTCCTTACAATGTTTATATTACATACATATCAATATTTTATTCCCAAAAGAAGTCCATTAACTTTGTGTATTTATAAGTTCGTTCATTATGAATAATATTATATTTTTAGTGCATTAAAATTATTGTAATGTCATTCCAAATAACAAAGAAAAGTATAAAACATTAATAAAAATAAAAATTGCAAAATGTAAAACAATCTGTGAATTTCATTAAAGTACTAACAATGGTACATAAAGGTTTCTGATTTCTATACCTAATCGTTTAAAATATTTAAATATATGAAACTCAATTAATCAAGTTGATACGTTATCTAGTTCATCACAAATAAGTTGTACTGTATTCTCTTTCTAACAATCACTCACTTAAAGAGTCATGTAAATGTCACTACTATTAAAAAATATGTACATTCATTTTCTAAATCAAAGGTGAAAACGACTGTTTAATCGCGTTTTCAGGTCAACTTAAGATGAAAATATTAGTCTAAACACCAAAAACAACGTGAAGACGAAAACGGAACATTTCGCTCGTTTTCAAGTTCGTCTTCGTGCTAGCTTTGTTTTCAAACGAGCTGAGCTTTGTTTGCAGCTATTTTTCATCAATCTATTGAAACACGGAACATGGAACACAGATCACGAAACATTTACATTCGTCAACTGAACAACAAAACGACACATTAAGACAGATTTTTAAAACTCGTCTTAGTGCATCATTTTAGAAAACAAATGCACCTAGTATAAATTCGTTCAAACGAGTTTAAGGTTGAAAGAATGCATTTTTTCAAACTCGAGAGAACGCGTTAAAATCAAACTTGAGGAAACGCGTTAAATGTTAACAGAAGAAAACGCGTTAAAATCAAACTTGAGGAAACGCGTTAAATGTTAACAGAAGAAAACGCGTTAAATGTTAACACGAGGAAACGCGTTAAATTTAAACTCAAGAAAACGCGTTAAATTTAAACTCGAAAAAACGCGTTAAATTTAAACTCGAGAAAACGCGTTAAATTCAAATTCGAGAAAACACGTTAAATTCAAACTCGAGAAGGAAATATGTTGTTTAACGTTGCAAGCAACAACAAAGATCATAGATGATAGGTATGTAGGTATTATGCTTAATGCTAATTTTCTAATTTTCTAATGCGATTACTTAAGCCTGGAACATTATTGAGAACAATGGTCTGGAAACGGAAGTTTGATCACGTTTTAATAAAAAAATTATATTTGCTCGTAAATGTTGACGTTTTTCTCGTATTTTATTTTTCGAGTATTGAACACCCCAAAACAAAGCCATTTTATTCCCGTTTTGTACATTTTATTTTCAATCCAAAAAATTATTTTTTTTCACTGATTTTGCCGTCGTAAGGAACTATCTTCGTTCAAAGGATCGAAGATAGTTACCTGGTTACAAAATTGATACCTGTTGCACTGTTATCTTCACCCTTTTTTAAGTATTTTAAGGTGTTGTACAGCTCATGCAAAAATAATGTCTCCTTTTAAACCAGTTTATTTTGATTTAATACCGAAAGAACGTCTTGAAGTTCATTTGAAGCTAAGCAGTCAGAATGTACAATCAAAGGTGGGTGACAATGACAAGCGGTTTATTTTAAACTAATAATTATAAAACTACAGGTGGAAGAAATAGTGAAGCCTTTAATTTTGTCTGATGAAACGTATGATAAAATTTACAAAGTTTTTGACGAACAAATGAATTTAGGATTAATGAAAAATCCACCATCGAAATCATGCTTTTACATGTTAAATACACACATACCTGAATTTATAATTGGCAAAGAAGATGGTGAATATTTAGCCATTGACTTGGGTGGAACCAATTTTCGAGTAACTTGGCTGAAATTAGACGAAGGGAAATTAGTTGCAATAAAAAATAAACATTATGCACATACTCAGGAAATTCGAGTGGGACCAGGAGCCGATGTATGATTTTTCATTTTTCACCTAAAATTGTAATTTAATTTATTAGAAAATATGTTTTTCAGTTATTCGATTTTTTAGCTAATTGTATTAAAGAGTCGTTGGAAGAATTTGAAGTAGATAAAAACGAAATATCTTTAGGTATTGGTTATTTGATTGAATAAACTATAAATTTTATAAAATTTTACGCTTTTTTTAGGTTTCAGTTTTTCGTTTCCAATGGACCAAAAAGCATTGAATTCTGCCAATTTACTCTCTTGGTGCCTTAATTTCAGTTGTACCAATGTTGTAGGCAAAGATGTAGTGAAGATGTTGACAGTTGCACTTCGCAAAACATTGGTATAAAATCTACGAAAATTAATTTGTGCATAATTTGTTTAATTCTTTTACCTGTTTTGATAATAATTTAGGGTGACAAAGTTAAAGTTGCCTCTATCACCAACGATATACCGAGTGTGTTGATCCACGGGATTTACCTCGATCCACGAACAGTCATTTCAACTGCGGTTGGGACAGGAACAAATGCCTGTTACATTGAAAAAGCCACCAATGTCAATTGCTGGAAAGATGGAGACATCCCTACGAATCAAAAAGAAGTAATTTTATTTCTATTAAGTTGTAAACGTATTATTTATAACATAATTTCGATAAAATTAACTTACCTATTTTAAAGATTTTTTATATTTATCTTAAAGTGATAATTTATCACAAATTGTTTAATTAAGGTTGTCATTGATATCGAAACGTGTGCATTTGGTGATAACGGCTGTTTGGACTTCATGAAAACCGAGTTTGATGAAATAATTGCCGCAACAACTGAGAATGGAAACATATTTCTGTAATTATTATTTATGCATTCAACAATAAATATTTCTAAAATTAATGAATTAATTTACTAGGCTGGAAAAACTTACGGGAGGAAATTTTCTAGGCGAGCTCGTACGATTAGTTTTGATTAAATTAATCGCAAACGAAGCTCTTTTCGTTGGGAAAAATGTTAAACATTTAAGCGACCAAGGTTCATTTCAAAGCCGATTGGTATCGGAATGCGAAAAGTAACACGATCTGCTTGCAGTTTCGTCACTAATTTTTAAATGTTTTACTATTACTTGTTTAGAGATTCATTTACTAGTGATGGCAAATATACGAAAACGGTTTTGAAAGAATTAGGTTTACTGGATGTGGCAACCGATGACGATATCGCTATTATACGCTACGTTTCATCCGTGATTTCGATCAGGGCTTGCAGGATGTTAGCCATTTGTAAAAATAAAGATATATTAGTTACAAAAATTATTTTCCACTGACAAATTACCAAAATATTATTCTGATAGGTTTGGCAAACTTGATAAAACGAGTCGATCGTTCCGATGTTACGGTTGCAGTAGATGGCACGGTCTATAAAAAACATCCAAAATATCACAGCTTGATTACCCATTATATCGAGGATATTCTTCCCGATCAAAAGGTAAGTCGTGGCTATTGAATTTTGAGAGAAGTAATAGACGGATTATTATTTTTCTTCCGTGTCTTTAGTTTCGACTCATGTTGGCTGAAGATGGAAGTTGCATTGGAGCTGGACTTCTTGCTGCCATTGCTAAACGAACGACATAAAATAAACAATTTTTAACAAATACACGTTTGTCAAACAAATTCACATGCATAATTCAATGATTAAAAATCGTTTTTAATGTTGACTATTAAAATCAAATTACCGCTCATTCGACTCCATTTCTTCAAAGTGTATGGAATAAGACATGAACCTAGCCCAGCCTGTGTACTTTACTCTGAAAATCGGCTTCCTATTGGCTAATGAGTTTTGACGTCACCAGCTACACGATGGTTGCGCCTTGTAAGTTTTTTATGGTTTACTGAATGTAAAGACAATTTAAAGAAATGTTTGGATGTGCATTTTTAAGTTGGAAAAATATGATCTATTACTTTTTCCATTTAAATAAAATTAAAACTTACTTTTTTATTTTGTAAATTTGTACATACATTTCAGAAATTTAAGTTTTTCTCTGAAGTAAAAATTATATATACAACATGCTTTCAAAGAAAGACTAGAAACATTTCCTTTATTTGATTTTTCCAAATACGATTCGTGAATGTTTCTATGGGACTTTTGGGTTTCTATTTCTTATAGGTAGGATTTAAGGCATTTTCTTATATGACTCTTGTCAAATATGAAATAAGTATAAGAAAATGCTTCTAAGTCATATAACAAATTCTTTTTCAGATTTTATAAAATAAATATAGAACATAGTTTTATCCTAATTTTTAACCATATTTTACAGTGCTTTCAGCATCCTGGGCTATATTGTATTGGTTATACATATATATAGTAAAAACCATTTATAAGTAAACTTCTTTAAGAAAACCTTATAGAGCTCCATAAAATTTTCTTCAACAAGTTTACTTTTAAGTGGTTTTTACTATATATGTATAACCAATACAATTTGACAATTGAAGTATCATATGTAATATGTACATATAATATATTTGTGTATATTATATATTTATTTATGGGGCCCTTTGTGTAATGGATGTCCAGTGTGCCCAATAGTAAAAATGACATTAAAGAATGCAATTGTCGCGCATGATGTCACGACAACTGATTGGTTGAGGAACTTGTGCTCAGTGGGTTTACACCGAGGTTTACACGTATTCTGTATATTTTGCATTTTCCCACGTCTTCACTAGATGGCATCTTACAGCAATCAAACCAGCGTTGATAAAAGAAACTTACAATTTTTCATTCTACCTATTGAAAATTACGTCATGCAAAGCGAAGTCAATGTTTCGATTTGACTAGAAATGAGACATACGTCTGCCACCGCCCAAATTCCAACAAAAAAATAACTCGATTAATAATAAAAATAAATAAATAAAATACTTTTATTTTTCAAATTCTGCTGCAGTTCCATTCCATATAATTAACTGGTGTTTTGCAATATCTCTCGTTGTGTAATTTCATCATAACTCGAGCATTAGTAAATTACCTAGAAATGGATAAAATTAAAAAAAATAAAATACAATGAATCAAACTTGAAAAAAGTAAATTCCAAAAATGTTATTACCACAAAGGAATTCCATTAAAAAAAAAATCACAAATAGTATGACAAGTAATGACTTAATTTAAAAAATTATACAATTTTAATGTTGCTCGCATTAGAAAATTACTTTTGAGTCAAGTTGTCATTCAACTATAACATAGAAAAAGAAAATCAATACGTTACTTAAGCTATTCCCTGTAAATGCCAATAAAAGAAAATTAAAATGTAATACAATAGCATGGAGAAAGGTAACGTATATTGCATATCTCCTCCTCTTCTTCAGCTGTCCGTAATTACCTATCAACGCAAAACATTTCTGAGAACGACCTTGTTTCCATGACGATGAAAACCGCCCCAACCTCTGTCACCAAACCATGATATTATTTTCGTGGGTCCTTGACAGGGATAAAATTCACGACAAAATTATTTCTTCACACCAAACGAAGACGTATATTTATCTACAATAAAAAAATGCATTCATATAATGAAATATAAAAATACAAAACACTCCCATCATTTCCGTTTTCGCAGAAAAATACAAACGAAAAGAAAAATTCAGACAAAAAAAGTTTTTTTTTTCCTCCCCAGATAAAACGTTTGCCATTTTCCAATCTCAGTCATTGTGATTTTGGCTGTCCTTTGCATCCGGAGATAATAATGAAGGAAAGACTGTCATTTGCTTTGCCAGCCTGTCCATTTTTTGGCGGCTGTCTGTCTGGGCGGGGCCCAGTACCGAGCATACTCCAAGGATCTCCAAAGTAAGGGGAATCTCGCCCTTTAATCCCCGCTTCTGCCATCCACGCCCCCTCGGCCCATTTCCCGCAATTACGAGGAACCAGGACCTGACTCAGCAAAGACCGGCCCACAGCTGGAGATAACCATACCTCGATATAACGAAATGGCACCGTAATCGCCACCACTACCTCCGGATGCGACCACCACGCCCGCTGCCATTTTGTCTGCACTCACTCAGGTCGACTGCCTCCAAATGACATTGCTTTTTCTAAATTATCCTTTTTTTTCCCCTTCTTAAATATTTATAAAATGTTGGTGAAAGCAGGATTGTAAAGCGATAAATAAAGTGCGATCGATGAGTGGATTTCTTAAAAAAATATTATTTATTTATTATTTAATAGTTTGTTTTTACGTTTAAAGTAACCGCCGGCTTTTGTCCATTAGCGCCGACTGGTGTAAAGTAATGGAAATAAATCGGTATCAATTTCCCAATTTTCTCATTTAGATTTATTTTTTCTAACTAGTAAAATAAATTTGTAATAGATAATTTGATACAACTAATATTAATGACATTTTCTATTAAATTCTAAAATAATTTAATGAATTTTTTTTCATCTTTACCAAAGGTTCGGTAATGTAAACTGGTCCTTCAAAAACAGTGTCTCAATTAATTTTTCAAATCAGACGAGTATCACTTTCATTCGCATAACTTTCTACTCCCGTTTCCTGTTAAACATATGATTTTATATAATACCGAGAAATTGAAAAAGAAGTAAGACCAACATATCAATTGCATATACTTCTATTGCAGTTTTCAGTTTAGAATTTCCGACGATAAAATAGGGAAATATATGAAAATAAAATAATACAAAATAAAATAAAAAGATTTTTTTTTTAAATGAATGGCGCCAACCCACATATTCTTTCACGGATGTACACGAAATAACCACACCTCTTACCTCGATTGTCCAGCCCAGGATTGGTCGTCCCGAATGAAATTAATATTGAATCATGAAACATTCGCCAATTTTTATTATTATAAATTATGGTAATAAATGCTTAAAAAATTAAAATTTCATATTTTTTTTCAAAAAAATTATTTTTTTTAAAATTAAATGTGAAATTGAAAGTAATAAATAAAAGCAATAAAATTTACAGAAATTTCATTTTTATTAAAACACAAGTATTTTTAATACTATAGACTTTATATTGACAAAAAAGAAAGAAAAAAAGAAACCACTTGTGAACATCTATCAAAACGTATTAAGCTACTTGTTAAACCTGTACAAGGCCTGCCTTGTTCAACAAGCCACCAACCAAAAAATGAAATTTAAAAATAAAAGAAAAAAAAAATACAATGTTAATTAATAATAATAATAACTAATAAAAATGACGTACAACGCCATTATAACACATCGGCCTTTTATCATTCGGGTCTTTTCAATTAAAAAAAAATAAAAAATAAATAAAGAAATTCAAAGAATTTTAAATAAAATATTGCCCCGTACCTATTTGAAAAAAGAAAAGTATTTATATTGATGTCATGAATGTATTTTTTAACACCGAGAATGCAAGTAATTAACAGTATATAAACTAGTTACTATAAAACCAAAAAAAAAAACTCATCAATTTATGTAAAACATTTTATCTTACAACACCAGTTTTCCATATTCTAAAACAATAGAAATTAAAGTTAAAAAAAAATTGTAATTTTTAATGTACAAATTAATTTTCAGAAAATTTGTCTTGAACTTTAATTGTAAAAAGTAAACGTATTTTGGAACAGTTTTAAAAAAACCTATACATATAAATTTTTACTTAGCAGTTAATCTCGTTCTCACACACTTTCGTTTTAACTCTGGTTCGGTCTCGTCGATCCTTTCCCTACTGAATGTGTTGGTCTTCTCGTGCGAGGAGAACAGCAGTCCAACACTGCTTTTATCCTCGTTTTTATCGTCGTCGACTTTGCCCGCATCCCCAGCAGGCGGCCTGTTTTCCAGCAAGTCCTCGTCGTCGTCGGTGTCGTCTTCCTCGCCCAAGTCCATGGCAGTATCGGAATCGGGAAAATCGCTCAGATCCGACGATTCCCCATCCAAACCGTTCGAGGAACTCGATTCCCCGCCACCAACTCCGAGCCTGTTAAAAGCGTTGCGGCCGGCGCAACCGGTCGCCGCCGCCTGGCCACACGACAGCGACGACTCTCCGTACTTGGGTAAACAAGTGATCACCGATTCGACCCTTTTGTCACCGCCACTCGAAGCCAACCTATTAACAGGCCCTTCGCCGTCGCCCTTCTTGTACCACTTACTCATCACCCCTCGGCGCCCCCCTTTCCCACTCAAGCTGCCCCCGTTCCTCTTCCTTTCGCCTTTCGCGCCGCTCCCCGCACCTTCGCAACCCTTTTCCCCGCTCTTGTCGTTACCGGAGGGAACGGGAATGGGCAGAGGGATCGGAATGGGGATCGGAATGGGTAAAACGACAGGATACGGCACCAAAACTGCGACGGGTGGCAGCAACGAGTTCAGAAGCGGCGACAGAAACGAAGGCGCGTGTCGAGGCTGTGGACCCGAAGGGTTGTTATTGTTGTTGCTGTTCGTAGGTGCGTTTGGAGGGCGCGGAAGATGCGTCCCCAAGTCGGGGGGCAAGCCGAGACCCGGGGGTAACAGGAATGGCGGCGGGGGTGGATGATTGACGCCCGCCGGGCCCGATCGGGGAAATCGCAACAAATCGGCGTGAAACGGAATCGGGGGTAAAAACGAGTTAAAAGGCGGTCGGCCGAGATCAGGAGGAGCGCCCGGGTGCGGTGGTGGGGCAGCGGCGAGAGCGGCGGCGGCCGCGGCGAGAAGTTGAGGCGGGATGAAAGAAGGCGGAGCGTTCGGAGGAATCGGGGGCGATTGCCGGGCGTTCGAAACAGATGCGTTGGGCACTGGGTCGGGAACGGGATCGCCTAAACCTTTGCCGACAGACGTCGGAGCTGCGTTTTTGTGGTGATGGTGGTGGTGGTGATGGTGTTGGTGGTGTCGCGAGCGGGTATTGGAACCGCTTTTCTCTCGATTCGTCCTCTTGTTGGCCGCCCCTTCCCGTTTGCTGGTGGTAGAGGGCGTGAGGACAGCAGGAGTCGAAGAAGCGATTTCGTCGTACTTGGCCGAAGACGAAGAGCCGCCACTGCCGCCGTCGGTTTTGCCCGCCTCTTGTCCGTTGAGCGAATCGTGGCTTCCGTGGCAGTCTCGAAGCCATAAGTCAGGTGTAATGAGGGTTACTCCGTCGCGATTTGCACTGCTAGAGCTGCCTCCGGCAGCGGCCACTGCGGCTGCGAGTTTAGCGGCATCTTGTAAATGCGGGTGCATCTGAAGATGAGCTTGAGTCTCCCTGCAGAAGATGTTCATCTTGTACTGGTTTAGGCATTTGTCGCTGCAGAATTGCAGTTGTTGCTCGCCGTCCTGAAAGTCGACGTAGTTGACGGTGTGGCGAATGTGTTTGCACCAGTCGCAGACTTTATTCTTCTTGAACGACGCTCGTCGGCATTGCGTGAAGCAAAGTTCGGAGCAAAATGCCTTCTGTCCGTTCGCAGTTTTAAGCGTAAACAACTTCATGCCTACTTTTTGACACCACGCACACACGATGTAACCTGCGGGTAGATTCGATTGATCTAAAATTACAAATAAATTGATTATTTTTCGTTTTTGTTCTCTTCGGATCCCCATCGCTTTCGGCCTTATAAAATGTCCCCTCCCCCACCCCCTTTCCGTTCGGTTCGGGACCCGAAATGAAAATTTACCGAAAATATCGGGTCTCGAAGTGAACGGAAAGTAACCATCTTAATCGATCCCATAGTGCAACAATCGTGCGAAAATTTTTTTTTGTAAGTTATAATTGATTTCTAAATCATTCGCGACGAGTGCGCGCATTTAACTTCCACGAAATCGGATCGTATTTCAAGGGAAAAGTCATGCGCCCGCAACGTTAACGTTCACGCACTTTTGCCATAGGTTTGATCAAATATTGCCAGCCTGTTATTATTTAATAAACGGTACAAGGCAGGTTCCAATTACCTTCTACAACGAGGGTGGACTGGTGAACTTGATTTACAGCTCAAACTGCACACCTCAGTCTTAGCCTAAAGCCTCGAAATATTCATTTCGGTAACTAATTCCCCCCAAAGTATGGCAAATAACTGATTTATTTACTAATTTTTTTTTTACTAAATGAAATTATCGAAAAAGAGAATTTTGCGGGGTCTTTTAATTGCACGTTAGAAACGGGAACAGAGGATGGTGCGCATGGCAAGAGCGGGGAAACTCCCACTTTGCCTTTGACTGCTCGTTGTCAAGGTACCGAGCCTATACTGACACGCCCTCTATGGGAGAGCCCATACACCATTGATTCGAGCCTACGAAAAAGGGATACGAAAAATAATGGTTGGCATGACAACTATTTTGCTTGTATTTATTTTGCTTTTTATTCGTCGTTTATCGTTTTTATGCATTTTCATTGTGAATAAAATTAGGGAAATTTTTACATTTTTATTTTTTCATCGATTATTCTTTGGTGACAAATAATAATAATGGCATTCATGGCAAGCAAAATAGAAAAATAAAAATAAAATCAAATTTTCTTTCGTGTTAAATAATAGGATGAAAACTATGAAAAGACCAGCTGTAAAATGAATCGTGATCGTTTCTATTACACGCAATTTGAGTACTCGCTTCGACCCAAGCGTGGAATTTTAGAATTAATTTTCTCTCGAGTCTTAAATTCACAAATCGACCGATTTCGCAGTTATTTCTAATTTGATTTGCAGTTTAATTATCCGTAGATTTTTTGGTTTAAATCACATTTTTACCAATTAAAATTTATCGCATATAAAACTCGGTTTTCTTCGACTTAAGTTTCGTGGTTTGAACTGGAAAAGAAATGACCTTCTGTTCAGTTGAGAGAAGAGGAGAAAAGAGCCTTTGACAAGAAAACTCCACCCACGTGTGTATATGTCAAGTGTAACTCTACACAACTGATGAAACCAAAAACCTTTGGAAAATAAGAACTGCTCATCAAAGCCATTCTTCTGAGATAAAACTCGTGTGCTCTCCATCTCTGACTTCACCAATTAAGCTGAGACTTTTCTTCAGTTTCTATTTTTTCTTTTTAATTTTTTATATTTTCTTCTGTAAATCGTTCAATGAGATATTGTTAATGAAGTGAAAAGTAATTCGACGTATAAAAATTAATTTTTTTAAAAATTTCTCGCTCGACTGTTTATGACAGTCTTTTAAACAATTAATCTTTTGTGTTTAATTCTTTTTATTTAATTTTAAATAAAATAATTCATTTGGAAATTATTTATCGACGATGAAGATAGTATAAATTTTCGAGTTTGAAAAAAAATTGATGATAAGATTTAATTTTTAATTCCCCTACTTAAATTATCGCTTAAATCCGATTAGAGGCGTCAAATATCGTTTCTACGCTTGACCGCTACTCGAAGCGCTCCGAAGTGGAGTTCTTCTGCCTCGACTCGAAACTGCGCACAAAATTTATACGTTTATTTAATTCGTGAAAGTAACAAACTACGATTACTTTGGTGAACTTAAATGAGATTAAAAAGTTTCGCGCACGCAAGTTGTCAGCGGGTACCCGAGAAATCACAAAGGCAAGAAACTCGAGCCGAGAATGACACAGAAGCGACGAAAACTCAACAGGAAAAAGAAAAATATACAAAAGAAATAAAAGGAATAAGTTTCAGCCGTCGGCCACACGGCGACACGTTGCTCAGAAAGGATCCAATTGCTTGCAAAGCGTAAGGCCAAGCAAAGACGGTCCTAAGATACCCGACACCTCGCTCGGGGACCCCCTCCACACCGCGTAGCCGACTTGTCTCGCTTCCTCCCGAGATAAGACCCACTTCAGACGGCACAAGCAGCAACGGCAGCATAGAGCCCTCTCCATTACACGGATCTCGCTCGGATTGGTTGCAGAGCAGCTCTCATCTTACCATACATCAATCCACAGAGCAAGCAAACGGCCACGGCCAGATCGACTTACACACGAGCATCAGCCAATTTTACTTAAATTAGGATTTCGGGCAGGAAGAGGAAGCGCAACGAGATGGAAAATTTTCTACACTTGACATTTCAATGAAAAAAGTATCAAATTGAGATATTCGAGCTCTTCCCACCTTTTTTTTAGATCGCAATTTTCAAAGAAATACGTTGTGCATGGTTGGCGGTTATAGGAAATTGTGGGTTTTCAATTTTTAAAGCGGTTAATTATTACCGTTATTTTTCCCAGAAATGAAGTTTTCGTTGCTTTTTCCAAGTTTACGATTCGTAAGTTGATTCTTACGTTAAAGAGATTATTAGCGTTTTCGAAATTATCGTCAAATAATTTCATTTTTAAATTCAATTAAATTGCAGTTTTCATATTTAATTGGAAACGCTAATTCGAATCAAAAGGCAATTCTCGTATTTGGCCACAAGTACTCTCAACAATCTAAATAAAATTCTTCAATTTTCTAAATCCCGAAAATTCCAATCCCAATAATTATAGAAATTTTTAACAGTTTCGCACAGAATCAAAGATCTAATCTCTTGAATTCTGGCGAAATTTCAATCCCACCTAAAACTACATAACTAAAAGTTCTAGATTCAACCCATGAATAAAAGCAAAGAAATAAATGTAATAAATCTAGAAAAATAATTTTTTCCCCAAAAAGCAGTTTGTCATTTACATAAACTCCACGCACGACCAAGCAGAGAAATAAAAGAAAGAAAGAAAAAAAGAAAAGAGAAGTGGGTCTGAGGACACTAGACTGGTGTGCAGGGTGGTGGACTGTGTGACATCAACCATAACTTTCATGCACCATAATCCAGCTGCACTGCCCTCCTCCTCCGCAGGGGATATCAAAAGGGCTCAGCCTCTGTCTGGTCTGTTGTCGGCCATTCCTCAGCTCGTGATCCAACCACGCCCCCTGTCACGAAAACACCCGTCCTACCCCACTCTTCTTCACCACTACTCGCAATGGTTTCGCCCGCAACCAACGCCCCCTGCCTGTAGGGATAAAATTTATACAAAAGTCGAGCAGGGTATAAACGAAATTCCGAGTCTCGCGATCATCATGGGAAGTGGGTGCTTTTGCCTCTTTCACGGCTCATTACTCCGAGGAGTTCTATTCACGAGGTGTGGAGGTGCGAGTCCCTCTACCGTGACAAAAGCACATTCAACTCTTTCAGTACCAAAAACTATACATCAACAACTGGTCGTTGACAAGTCTCGCAAGTTGTTCGCATTAATAAAAACGCGCGCCCAAAACCCCAAACATTCGGCCGACAATTACATTAAACCCTGGCTGGCTCCTTCTCTAATCATTATTTCCCTCTATGGTTGGGGGTGGCTTCGATTGCCCTCCCCCATAGTCGCTCTGTCGCCACCAGGCCTAATCATCAGGTGTGTCCCGTTCCCACCTGCACCGTTTCCTCTCCCTTACTCGGTAAGAGGGGAGGGTAGGGGGTAGTTTGTCAACCTGCGTTTAATCATAGACCTAATGTCGACTGGCCTTCCACGCCGTTTATATTAAGAAATCTCCCTCGTATTATAACGCGAGGTAAGTAATGGCTTCTACTTACAGTAGGGGACGGTCATTTGTTCAGCGATAGCAAGTGAAAGGTCGATTTAATCTTAATCTTCGATTAATCTAAATGGTCTGATGAGTTTAATTTGTAACGATTATAACAACTTCCTTTCGAGTCGGAGGGGATTTTCCAATGTAGATATGCAATTAGTCCTAATATGGGTCTTGGATTTAAAACCAAGTCGACAATAATTAGCCAATTGCATAGCAGATTTGCATTGAAAAGTCATCTTCCATTCTTCGTTCGAAAACAATACTCGTATTTCTCTTTGAGAGGTCTTAATTTGTCTTCGGAGTATGTAATTATTTGTTTCCTTAACCTATTTATGTTGGATGACCCCTCATAAGAAGTAAAGAAAAAAAATTTTTTTCATCGAAAACTAATCTCATTCATATCCAAATGAAAAACCGATTCAGCCGAGGTAATTACTAAGTCCACTAA
Organism: Henia vesuviana; assembly: GCA_034696185.1. Classification (NCBI taxonomy): domain Eukaryota; kingdom Metazoa; phylum Arthropoda; class Chilopoda; order Geophilomorpha; family Dignathodontidae; genus Henia; species Henia vesuviana. The sequence continues at coordinate 11,163 of JAQFZU010000449.1, read as the reverse complement.
AAGAACTATGCAATTTTTTTTTCTTTAATGGTCTCGTGAACCAAAGAAAGAAAACAAAAAACCACTTCGCAAGATCAACATTTGAATTTTTTTTTTTTTTGCTTATTTACTAGATTTTTATCATTACTGAATGTCGTTGAAAAATCAATAGGGGAAAGGAAAGGCAAATTAAGTAGTAAATTTTATTTTAAAACCCTTTTTTCAAATAATCGAGATAAGAGGGACATTTAGGATTATTTTATTACCTTATGTAGGTTAATTGTGATTCAACTCCATTAAAATAACCTTTCTTTGTATTTGTTAAATTAAATTGAGTTACATTGTTTGTTGATTGAGTACAAAGTAAATTTTCTTTATTGCCAATTCGATTTAGACAACTCGGTTCTCGCAAACACCACCCCCCAATTCCTATAAAGGAGTTTTAACGCGGGTAATAAAAGTAACTCGAATGAAAGTAGAAAATAAGAAAATAAAGTCAGAAATTCCAATTTTTCATCAACTTTGCTTGACTAATAAACTTTATTTATAAATAAATAATTATTATTCAAGCTCAAACGACAAATTTCCAATTAAAAATTCAAAATTAAAAAAAAAAAATTCCCAATTTAATGGAAATTCATGATTGGTAATGTCGAATTTTCATGATTTATTTTTATACCATTTCGGCACTTCTGATTTGACTGAGAACCCAAATTACGTAGGCACCAGCTACAGTCTCTTCGACTCTCAACCAACCAGAAGCTATATGCCTTCAACATCAAAATCCAAAATTATTGGATGAAATGACGTCACCCACTAGAAAAATTCCGACTTGCACCGAGTGACTGAACTCGTTCTCAATTAGAAGTGTTTCTACACTTACCTCTCGATTCGGACGATCGAATGTAAATGCAAATATGACCGCACTCGATCGTTTCTTACCTTTTCATCAATCGTTGTAGTTTGATTCCCTCCAGTGCACGTCAATCGAGACTAAGTTTCCCTCACTTTACACACTCTCTGGAGATATGCCGGTATACACGATACAATCGGCTTTTATTCTTTGCATACATCGACGTATTAAACCGCAACAAAACTCAAAACCCAAAATATACATTGATTGAATTTGTGCGAAGTTTCGAAATTCAAACTTTCCAAATGGGAAATAAAAAGTTACAATTTTTCACGTTTATATAATTTTTTTCTTTTGACGGAAAATAAAAAAAAAAATATTGCTGAAATTGGCAGAAACAGAAGACGATGCAATAATATATCTTTCTGTATACCGTTACACACGCGAAAAGTTTAAAGTGAATATTTTTTCATTTTAACTCTTTCTTGCCAAATAAATTAGCGAACATAAAAAAATCATAAAAATATATTTTAAAGGTCTATAAAATGAGTGTGTTTATAAATCAATGTAAGGAATTGCAAGAAAGGAAGTATAGAGCTTGAGGTTGCATGTGTACGGGTCAAGTAAGTTGCACTTTAAAGAATGAGCGCCCCCTGGCAGTGGCGGCTGGTGAGAGGAGAGTACGAGAAAAAGGAAAAGAGACGACACTCACCCAACCACTAATTATGGCCTATTAATTATGAGCATCAGCAGCAAAATTTAAAATTTATGCAATAGGGGGAAGTTTCAAGTTCACACTGTATTTTTTCTCAAGGATTTTGATGCTTTATCAATTTTTATATGAAAAATTTTCGAAATTCTTTTTTCCTTTTTGGAAAATTTTTTAAATTTTTTTTTAAATTTTGTTAATTATTCTAATTAAGTTTCAGTCTAATTTTTTTGAAGTTTAATATTTAAAATAATTGCAATTAGGCCTATTTTATTGCAATGTCTGCCAAATAGACCTAACTAAATTATTTTTAAAATTTTTTCGAGTTTAATTAGAATTTTTCTTTAGATAAACAAACCATTTTACCATTTTTCTGTCAAATTTATACCTAAAAATCAGAGTTATTTGACTATTTTCGTTCTCTCTGATTTATAATTGGTACAATTAACTCGATTGACACTAAATTCAAATTGTGAAAGTTTTTCAAACTTAAAACTTTCAACAGTTCAAACTTAGCAAGTGACAATTGAGCTTCTCATTCTCAACGTATCTACAGAGACAATTAGACTCGCTAGTTAACTTTTCTTTCATTTTTTTTTCCTTTTTTACTCGATTGGAAAGATTCCAACATGTAATAACAAAACCATTTCACACTCAATGAAAAAACAAAACGAGTTACTTAAAATCTCAAGAATTACACGCATTGCTTGACAAAACCTAAAATCCTAACTAAATTACTTCCTCCGAACGATACAAAATTTTACGTTTCGTTCTTAAAGCAAATTTAAAAAAAAATTAAATATCGATAAACTAAGTATAGAAATGCATTGCTCGAAAGCCTAATTCGCAGCATCCAGGGACCGAGCCGAGCAGGAAAGCTCGCTCGATTTTTTTCCTTTTTTTATTTTCCTCAAACCTGTTTCTAACACTTCAAAAGATCAATGACAATTACGGACAATTGCCCAATTTTGTTGCTTCTAAACTAACGAAATAAAATCCAATTAGATTTTTTTTTTAAATTTTTAATTTTATTTAATAAAAAAATATTTTCACTATTTATCGATATTTAAAACATTAAAAAAATATATTTTCAGTGCAAATTTTGTATCGTTCGTTTAGTAATTTTGTTAGAAATTTTCACTTAATTCTCATTTGGAATTAATAAAACTCCAAAAATAATCGATTTTTAATACCTTCAACCAATTTTTCAAAATTTTTCAAACTTTCGTTTAAAAGATTTCGAGACCCTTCTTTGATCGTTACGGGTTAACCGCATTTACCACAAAACCTCATTTTTTTCTATTTTTAAATCCTTACCGGTTTTCGAGCTGCCGCCATTATTACTGGAAGTCGGACTGGCCGAATTATTTCTCGCCCTCTCCAAACTGCTGTCGCCATCCTCGCCGTCGACCAATTGACTCGGTGGCGGAGATGAGGTTGCAGTGAATCGATGCAAATTGAGTCCTTGCGTGTCCCTGCTGTCCACTTTACCGTACCCGTACCATCCCAACAATTCATTCATTGTCGTCTCTGCGTAATCCTATTCAAACGAAATAATTCAAATAATTAAAAACAATTTAAACAAGAAAGAAATTTATTAAAATTTAACCGATTAAAAATTTGTCGCGAATTTCAAAGCGGAAAATCGGAACCTTCGAACGGTCGGACACGGTCTGAATTACAGAGTGGCGAAAAAAGATTATTGACTAGGGGAAAATTGTTAAAATAAAAGGTAGTGCTGTATTAACGGTGTTTACAGTAGGAAAAGTTGTTAGAAAAATCTAATCCAATCATCTTATTGTCCGTCCCGATGAGGCTTCATGGCGGGTCAGTTTGGAGCCAGAGGAGGATCCGCACCTTGAGGCAACCCTCAGGTGCTGCCTTCCTATTGGCCCACTCAGGTACCACCTCCCACACCTGCTCATCCGTGTAATCAAAACAAATTTTTTTTTTAAACAAAAAAAATATTTCTAAAATGTCCTTGGAAATGATAATTTACAATTGGATTTTACAATAGTTGCATTCAATCATTTGTTTTATTTATTTATTGTGTTTATCAAAAACAAAGAATTATCATTAAGAATTGTTTTCACCTATGGAAAAATTGTTTTTAAAAAACAAGAAATAAACATAAAAAAAAACAGATAACTGAATGCAGCTAATGTTTTTCATTTCTGTCATTTCTATGCGCAATTTTAAAATTTTAACTCTGATTTACATTAAGAAATTTTCGAAATTAACAAATTTAATAAATTTCTAATTCCCATTTTAATCTGACTTGTCATTTAAAATCTAAAAGCCAATTTTTTTTTTAATTAACATACATAAGACTTCAATCTAAATTAAAATCTCTTTTACAATAAAAAAAATTAATTAATTAAATTAATCAACCTCAACTTTTCCCCATTTTTCAATTAAAATAATAAAATTTCTTGAAAATTTAATAGCAAAAATTGGAAAAAGTTTACTTATTTTCATCAAAAATTCAAAGTAATAAAAATTAAAAAAAAATAGTTTCCACTTGAATAACTAAAACAAACCGAGTGATCCGAATCACAGAAAAAAATTTGAAAATTCTCAATTTGGAATTTCAGGTGCAAATCTATGAACCAAAACATGATTAAAAAAATAAATAAATACTAAAGAAAAAATATTTTAGCCGTAGAATCAAACAAATAAATAAAAAAAAATTTTTTAAATTGCACCTGGTAGAAAAATCTAACAACCACGTTTGCTCCACACGACTAAACTCATATAAACGACCGTTGCCAGAGCAACTACCATCTCCGATTCGACCCTCCTTCTGCTCCCAGCCCAGTAATGACCAACATCCGCCGGCGAGGAAACTCCCCCTGCAGCCAACGACACTTGGGTTGCCTCGAAGAATGGATTCCCGAGAGGCCAACAGCCAGACAACTTCCATCCTACCATAACCCCCTAGCGGGAACACCCAATAACACCTCACTACTTACGCATTATTTAAAAAATTCCAAACAAAAGTTAAAATTAAAACTAAAAAAAGTGTTTTCTTAATTTCAAAAATGACAAATATTAAAAGAATTTTTTAAATCTTTATTATTTAATGCGAATCTCACTCCCCAGAGGCGCTGCAAACCAAGATTGAAACACGAAGCGCGTGACGCCAACTCCGTTTGCTGAAACTCGCTCAAGTCTGGAAATGAAAACGAAGTTTCGAGTCGAGTCGCCTGCGATCAGTTACACTTTTCGCCACTTTAGGACAAGTATACGTAGAGCCAATGTTATTCGAGAAGCCGGCAACCACCGAATCCTCGTGTGCTTTATTTAAACACAACCCAAAACACGCGACACAGATTTTTACATAATCTCAACGAGCGTCAAACTCAAAATAACATCATTAAATACACGTTTCCAAAACCAAACGATATCGACATCCCAATCAAAAAAAAATTTCCACAAAAACATTTCGACAAAATTTTTTAATTTTCATATTTAAAATGACATTAAGGTAGTTGGACAGTTCTTTCCGTCCGACTCCTAATGCCGAGATTTTTAATTCCCAATTTAAAAAAAAATTTTTTTTAATTATTTAATCGTTAAAATTAAACTCCATAAAAGCCCGGTGAAGTGTAAATAAATACTCCACCTCCGACGACAAATTTTCGGACTACGCGACGTCGTTTCCAATTTCAAAGACGCGAAATACGAGCCGATGCGAAGAAAAAGAAAAAGTTTGCCAGCCTCCTTTTTCCTCTTCGCGGTATTAAATTTCAAGTCGCAAAGACCAAAATAAATATATATATATACACTATACATTTTACGTAAAAGAAAATGATAATTTCGAAAATAAAATTGCCCGAAATCGCAGCGATAAATTTTTTTTTTACATTTTTCCAATTTTATTTTCCCATTGTGAAGAAACGGATGCTACAATTTCGATGTGGAATAGGTTAGAAGCGACGATAAAAGCGTCGAATTCTAGCTGGGGGTTTCTCACCGTCTACCGAATCATGCGGCATCGGGAGTCGAGAGGTGACAGGCGCGCAACCGCCAATCTCGCACTCTCTTTTCAAAGTCAAAGCTAAGCCTCGACACTGTCACTTGAATTTTATGCTCGGCTTCCACTACCCACATTTCCATTTACACCGAATCCCTCAGCTTGTCGGCTGTCATCAATTTATGCGTCATCGCCACACGTGAAGCCACTTAAAGCTCATTGTGTTGATGCCATCTTTAGCCACAAATATTTCGCCTTTCTTTTTATTCGACAGTGGTATTCGATCCCGAGTCAAAATAAAATATTAAAACATTGAATCGAAGCGGGCAATGATGAACGAGATTTTGCGAGATGATTAAAACCGATCAAACACCGATCAAAAAATCTTAAAAAACTTTTTTTTTTCCTTAAAAAAATTTTTTTTAATTTTTTTTTCAAAAAGTAAACACAACTGCACTCGTGAGTTTATTAATATAAAATGTACAATGCGGCGCATTATGTATCGACGCACGTGTGGGCTTGGGTTTAGCCGACAACATCGAATGACGAGTATCGAATTACGCGAAAACCAAGCTCTCATCACCTCCCGTTATATCTAAACGTTGGAGGATGCTATCGAATGACTCCTGCGCAGCTCGCACTAATGAGACACCCGAGACTGTAAAATATCACATAACTGTACACGTATTTCATTATTCTATTTATTTATCCGCCTTTATTATCCTATTTTGATATTCTATTTCAACCGTACCCCGAAATCGGGTCTTGGGCCTATTTCCTATTAGTACTGTAAGGGAAACTCGACACTATGTGAAAAACAAGCACTAAAAAAAAAGAAAAACAGGATTCTCTCGGCTAATAAACTGGTTATATCATACGATACCAAACTATTTTTTTCATTCATTAAATAAATAATTTTTTTTAATTTAAATATAATTTTTTTAGGGATCATCTGCAGGGTAAAGATCAATATCCCTTAGAAAATGATTTAGTGGCTCATTTACAATTTTAATTTTTTTTTTTAAATTTTAAAAGAAAATAATTTTTTTTAAAAAATATTAGAAGAAAAAAATAATAAAAAATGGAAGGAAAACATCAGTTATAGACGTTTTGTAGTACTTGATAATGATGGCGCCAATTTCTAATGACAAACACACCGTTTCACTGTCCTGCCCATATCCCGCATGAGTTATGACCCATCCCCAACACGACAGACGCAACGGCCTGACACACCCACGCAGAGCATGAGGCCAGGGAGATGAGAAGGGGCAGTTGCAAGGAGGAAAGCGCATGCCCATTATAGACGTTTTGGGCGGCCGAACAACGCGCACCAATGGATCGATGGAGGTGCTCTTATTCAACCAAATTTTCTTGACAAAAAAAATTATTTTTAAATTTTTTTTTTTTTAATCCTGAATTAACAATAAAAATAAAACCGAATAGAAATAATCGCTGGAACTCCCCTTTGAGTCAATTTATCGATTATGGTATGTTGAATGTGTATATTCTACTTACACATAATATTATTATAAAAAAGTGTTTTGGGAATAATTTTTATCTTTGATTTTTTGTTGTTATTTTTATCTGAAGCAGTAAAAATCAGGAGGGAGAAACTTACCACATGGCCATTAATGCTCAGTTGGTCATCCCCTGTACCCTCTCAAGGGTCCTATTCAATTCCCATGTTAGTCACCTTTACACATTAATCCAAGCCATTTGTTATTTCACCACTTCAATATGTTTTTTTTTTCTTTTGAAAATCATATCTCCCACACTTTCTCCAGAACCACAAATTTCCTTCATGACGTCATCACTCAATGTCCCAATATTTAAACGCAAAAATTTCGCACGAATTTTTTTTTACCCCAAATAATTTTTCAATCAACTTTTAAAGTTGGAGAAAAGTTCGTGGTCCTTTCATTGCCAAAAAAAAGAATTTTTTTTGTATTAAAAATGGGCTTTTCTAAACCATGTGTAACAGACATTGAGAATGTAAACAAAACGATTTTTCACGCGAAAAGGAAAAATATGAAATTATCATCATTTAAAATTGGTGGAAGGTGTGAAACGAATAATTTTCATTCAAATGTAACTGTAATTACAAAAATATCATAATGGGAAAGGAAATTAATAATTTTTTTCGTTACCTTGATGTCGCTCTCATCCACCGGTTCGCGTTTGATGAGCGGCGGCGACGTCTCCTCCTTCTGCATTTCCTCCTCGTTCATGGCTGGCAAACTATCTGCGTTGGGAGCTTGTAAAATGGAGCTGCCTGAAAGTCGAGACAATAAAATATCGTCCGTATCTTATTTCCACAAGCACAGACATGCTATCACATAGCAGCCACCATATTTTTTTTCTTGCTTATTTCCTGTTGCGCATGCGCCGAGCAATGGTTGCAGACGAAAGAAAAGCTTAGCGGGCGAAAACGAGAAAAGGGCGGACATGAGTTTTCATTCGGTGAAATGTTTTGATGCGTAGCGAGCGAATTTTTCACAACGCACTTTGTATAATGAGAAATCAATGATGCACACAATGAATTAATAATGTGCTCACGCTGTACTAAAACGGTCATCCGGGAAATGCACCAAAGGATTGACTGAAATTCAATATTGTCACACCCAAAAAAACTTTCTTTTTTTTTTTTTTACTTTTCTTTACGTTTGAAAATATCGTTAGATTAATAAAACCTCCGAAAAATTTGGTTCAGTAAAAAAACATGTGCTAAGAAATTTTAATTTTATAAAAAAAAAAAATTTTTTTTAAGCGCGATGTTTAATTAAAGAATAAATTTTGTTTTTCCGTTCGATTGATGCAGAGCACGCGCAATACCTTTTTTTTTTTTACACATTCGAACACATGTAATAAGGTGACAAATCAGACAATCTAATTTGGATTACTCTTAGGCTTTAAATCGATTTAGTTCGAAATGAACTTACTTCATTTTCTTGTGGAAGAGAACCGCTTCGTTTCATCTGATTAACTTTCGTAGATTCTTCATCATGTCTCACTAATCTGAATAGCGGTGTAAATATACTATCGAATCCAGCAGTAAATGACTAGTTCGCGCTGCTGAATCGAAGCACGAACTGCCAAGTCAAATGCATCGACCTTCCACTAAATTAGGCTTAAAGACATATGACAGGTTTTGGATTCGATCGAGCGACATCTAGTGGGCTGCTGACTAACTAATTGTTTAAAAATCAAATCGGCGCCAAATTCTTAATAATTTTTATTTACAATGTATTACAAATGTTTATTACAAATTAAATGGTATGACTTGTTACATTGTATTGCTAAATTAATAAATTTAATTGTAAATTAAAAATAATTTTAATTTTAAATTTTTTTTAAAATTTATTTTTCGAGGAAGTGAAAGTGATGCCTAAGTTATTTTACTTTAGTTTATTACATGTTGTAATTTTTTTAAAAAAATAAATCAGTGGAATTTAGACAATTAAACTTAATTTAAAGCTTTTACAAGCTGCCACCAGACGACAGTAATAAGTTGTTCATACAAAACTGAGAATCATCAGTTAGGATTAATCGAAAAATGAACTGAAGACCGATCACGGACAATATAATTCAAATAGACAAAAATTAATGGAAATTAAAGCACAAATTTTAAATAATTAATTTACCATTAATTTAATTTATTACAAAATACTTTTTTTAAAATTCTAAAACAATACTAAATTCGAAATGCACGAATTAAAAAAAAAGAAAAAAATTTTTTTTGCGTAGCAACAGGATAAAAATTAATCACTTTATATATTGTCGGGGATTACTGCTGGGTTGGGACACAATACCTAGTTTCATTGGACTTGATTTAAGTTATCTGCAGTGTCAACTGTTTCTTAGATCTCGCACTGATAAGTCGACTCAATATGTCAACTAACTCTCTTTGGGATAAAGGTAAATCATAAACTCGAATGTCGCGAATTGAGTAAATGAAAAATTTCGAGCCGCAATTGATTCTGAAATGATTATTTTTTTAAAATTTATTAATTTTAAATTGAAATTGGATCACGAGTGGAGCAGATGATCACTTATAGCTTGATTAGAGTAACTTTATTTCACTTCGTTTGTTAATTCAATTTCCGGAGTTATTCACTTTTCTTTATTAGGTTTTCATTGCAGGATGCGTTTTGACGATATACTCAAGCATTTGGGAGACTTTGGCACCTACCAAAAACGAGTTTACTATTTAGTTTGCATCCCAATCATTTTTTCTGCTTTCCACAAACTTATATGGGTGTTTCTGGGGGCCGTTCCACCACACAGGTAACCGATACGTTATTTATAGTCCCTATCAACAATAACGAGAAACTTTACGTAATGTTACCCAACAGATGTTTGACGCCACAAGATGACATTTCAAAACCTATTTATAACATGCCCGTCGATATTCTCAATCAAAGTATTCCGTGGGATGAGAAAAATTTACGATGGAGTCAATGCGAAATTTATAACGTAAACCAAGTCAACGATTACACGTATTGGTACGACGATAGCGATTCGCGCGTTTTTGATTGCGAAGCGACCGTTTATGATTTATCGCAGTATAAATCTACGGTAGTTACAGAGGTGAGTGATGTTTGTAAGCAGTAGGCAATAGTTGTTCGAAATCTTATCAATGGCTCAATGACTGATTATTTGAATAAAAGTCTTTCATTTAAAATAACAAACAAAATTTAAGTTACTACGAATTGGATTTCGTAAATTTTTTTCGTAAAAACTTAAATTTATTCGTTCTGTAACATGTTCTGTTTACGTTTCAGTACAACTTAGTATGCAGTCGAAATTGGTTACGAGCGATGGTATATTCTTTGTATTCTGTGGGAGAAATGATAGGGGGATTGGCGATTGGTAGTGCGTCCGATAAGTATAGAAATAGCATTTGAGATATACGATAGACATTTTAGGGAATTTATTCTTTTAGGTTTGGAAGGAAAAAGATATTAATTATTTGTCTCGTTGGAATTACGACTGCAGGAATTTTGGCTGGGACAATCAAAGCGTTTTATGCGTTTCTTGTGTTCAGATTCGTGGTCGGTTTTTGTGCACAGGCTATTATCCTCTCGTGTTTTGTTTTAGGTAATGAAAAACTAAATTGCTGCATAAAAAGTTAAAAACTATTGGTTTTTAGGATTGGAATTTGTTGGTCCATCTAAACGCGTGTTTGCAGGGATGTTTAGTAACTATTTTTTCGCACTTGCTTACGTTATACTGGCCGCCCTCGCGTACTGGATTCGCGATTGGGATTATCTGCAAATAGTAGTATCAGTGCCGTCAATTATACTTTGTATATGTTTAATGTATGTCAAAAGCCGGATTTAGCCATACAGTTTCATATAATTGTCCAAATGTCCATATTTCACATATTTTATCAATTTTATTCATAACGAAATCAGTTTTCAGAAATCAACTTTCAAGTTTAATTCCCAAAAACTCTCTGTGTTAAATCCGGCTCCGAAGATGTATAAAGTCAATATTTAGGTACGGTAGTAATAATAATAAACTGTTTCGTAGGTGGGTTCCCGAGTCTGCGCGTTGGCTGATATCAGTTGGCAGAAACGAAGAAGCTCTTAAAATAATCCGCAAAGCTGCTAAAGTCAATGGAGTCAAATTACCTCCTTTATCAAT
>JAQFZU010000448.1:0-26379 GCA_034696185.1 Henia vesuviana | reverse complement strand
GTCGATCAAGTGAACAGTCAGCCGCAGCTTCGACTAGCGACATTTAACGCAACTTTGAATCGCAGTAAGAATTAGAAACTTATAATAAAAATTAATTTTTATTTAAGAAAAACCTCATTTCAATTGCTTATCATGTAAATTTGTTTTTTTATTCTCTTATTCGAGCATTAAATTACAGATTATTATAATTCACATTGAAAATGGTAATAAGATCAACATTCTTCTATGAAATTTAAACTTTTAAACACGCGATTAAACATTGGGAATTATTCATAAAGTGGTTTAATGAACCCTGGAAAAAAAAGCATAAAAATCAAGAGTTTTTTATTCCCCTCGACTTAGAAAAGTACTAAATCCTACGAAGGTTGGTCAAGAAGGTTTATCGAGAGATTTGGCAATAAAAAAAAGCTGCCAAATGTTGCAATGGAGATCAATGAGAATGAAAAGAAGAGGAGGGCTCTTTTCTTTTTAGCTCGAGGCAATTGAATGGCACACGTTTCGCGTGAAATTTCCCAGGGTGAATTTTCCATATTTTGGAAAAGACGAGTGGGCAGCATTGTGGGTGTGTCTCGAGGGTCCTTCAGCTAACGGGGTGTCCCAGTTGCTATTAAACTCAATTAAGTATCCACAGCTGTCTCTTGAAAAGCTCGTTGTAACTTATTCGTCAACAGTTCGGGTAAATTAGACGTTGGATTTGCAATTCCCACGAAATGATGAGGTTTATTCTATAATGGGGGAATGGAAAAGCTAAATAAATCGATTTTTTCATAAATCTCGACTGGCCATTGGAAACTACCGTAGAAAGTGAGAAATTCATATACGCATCGGAGACAAAAACATGTACTTTTATTTTGTGGTAATATTTTTATTTTATTTTTTTTTTAGTTATTTTTAAAAAAAAACACAAATTTCTATTTAATTTCTTAATTGATTTAGATAAATAAACATTTAGCTCCGCAGTAAATCGTTAAAATTTGAAAATGGCTACGTTTGGTTCGGGGTTTAGCTCGACACCCGCTTTCGGAGTAAGCACGGCCGGTACCAACATATTTGGTACACCAACAACCTCGACTACAGGTAAATATTACGACTTAATTTGATTATTAACACATTCACGATCAATCAGGTGCTTTGGGATCCTTCGGTGGTTTCGCATCGAGTAATGCCCCGGCTATTCCGTCGTTCGGTACTCAAACAACGACCGCGGGTTCGGCATTTAAATTCGGTGCAGGATTAGGTAATTAATAACAAAAACATAAAATAAATAATTTAAAACAAAAATAATATAAAATAATAATTAATTTAGGTGGCGGTTTCGGCACGGCAACAACAACGGCAGCACCCGCATTCGGTGGTTTCGGTTTGACAACGACAGCGGCAACTCCAGCATTCAATTTCAACCCGATGGGTACTACAAGTGCGCCATCATTCACTGGTACCATCGAAAAAACAATTTAAAAAATTTTAAATTTGATAAATAACTAATATTAATTAATTTCATTCATTAAGGGCTCGGATTCGGTGGTACCCCGAGTACATTCGGTACTGGCAGTTTGGGTACATTCGGTACGGGTACTGGATTAGGTACCAAATCAACATTCGGTGCTGGTACGTCGTTTGGTACCGGTCCGGGCTTCGGTGCAGCGACGCCATTCGCAGCTCCGACCTCAAGTTTGGGCGGTACCACATTCGGTACCCCATCGTTCGGTTCCTTCTCTCAAAGTATCATGAAAAATTAATTTAAAAAAAATTATAAATCAACAAATCCTAAAATATATTTTAATTTCGATAGTACAAAGCACAGCCACACCATCGAGTACCATTTTAACGAATTTAGCGACCGCTTTATCGTGCCCGGTCGTCTTCGGTGACGAAAGAGACGTGGTTTTAGCCAAATGGAATAAACTTCAAGCTTTTTGGGGTCTGGGAAAAGGCTATTACTCGATGAATGCCACTCCAATCGAATTTTCACCCGAAAATCCTTTCTGTCGCTTCAAAGCGATCGGTTACAGCTGCATCCCGACAGCGAAAAATAAAGACGGACTCGTCGCTTTACCCATAGCGAGGAAAGTGAGCGAAGTATTGGCGCAACAACAACAATTGGTCGATAGTTTACATAGGGTTTTAGGCAATCGAGCGACGTTATCCGTTTGTGTCGAAGGAGTTAAACCTGTGTCGGAGAATAAGTAATTTTTTTATTTATTTAAGTAAAATATTTATTTTATTTATAAAATCTTTTTTTTATTATTAGAACCGAAGTTATTATTTACATTTTGGAAAGGGCCCCGACAGGGGCATCGCGACGGATTCCTACGAGTGAAACTTTTGCGTTTTTTAATCAACCGAATGTCAAATCGCAGTTGATGGCCATTGGTATCGAAGGAGTCATACCCAAATCTGCACCGACTAAAGAACAGTTGAAACAGTATTTGGATAATCCGCCGTTAGGTTGGATTTAATTGATGATAAAATTTGAATATTTAAATTTTAAAAATATAATTCGTTGCAGGGATCGACCCATTGTTGTGGCAACAAGCCAAATTGGATAACCCGGATTCAGAACGACTCATTCCAGTGCCGATGATCGGGTTCAGCGAACTTCAGTTGCGACTCAAATTTCAAGAGCAAGAAACTAAACTTCATCAAAGTCGATTAAACGTAATTTTTAAAAAAAAAAAAACAAAAATTAATAAAAATTAATTTAATTTTTAATTTTAAGTTAATCGAAGGCGATATCACGGAATTGCAACGTAAACATGCGAATATGTTATCGCAAATCGCCGAATTAAAACGAAAACAATTGGAGTTGGGACACAGAGTTTTGAAGGTTTTTTTTTTAAAAAAAAATATTTAAATTTTTAATTAATTTAAAAAAATTATTATTTTAAATTAGGTTATGGTCAAACAAGAGACGAATCGTAAATTAGGTTTGGCTATTCAAGCTGATGAAGAACAACTTCGAGTACAATTGGAGGGAATTTTAGCCGAATTGAGTGCTCCGACCCAATTTAAAGGGAGACTTAACGAATTGACGTCACAGATACGAATGCATAATCAACAAACGTTGATTAGGGTTGAGGAAAGATACACCGTCGATGTCAATCTCCAAGACGATATTAAACAGGTTTTTTTTTTAAATTTAATTTTTTAAATTGTAAATTGAAATTAAATTTTTTAATTTAGTTTTTGAAGCAACAACAACAAGGTTTGATGCATTTGATCGATATAATTCGATCCGATCTTAAAGATTTAAGCCTTATTGAGAATGGTATTAAAGAAAGTACACACAAGTTATTATAGGTATGATTTATATGGATATTAATCACGTATTTTTAATTATTAATTTCGACTAAATATTCGAATCGAATGTGAAAATAAAAAGATTTTTCTATTTTTTTTTGTAATTTATTAAATTTATTGTCATTTTATTTATAATGTATAGATCCATTCATCTCTAGCACGATAAATAGGTCTATACAAAAATTAAATTAAATAAACATTCAAACAAAGTTGAGAAAATACAAAAATTAAAAAAAAAAAAAATTTGGCCATTTTTATTCGTTAGTTGACATAACCCGCACGCGGTGTCGCTGCAATTGCCAAGCGCAACCTTGATAAGATCGAGTAGAAAGTTGAAGACATCACCACACACACAGTGTGGTTCATACAGTGCGTTAGACGTGTATGTGAAGTGCGGTTGAGAGCAACACAAGTGCGTTGGCCTTTAACTTAAGAGAAAAATAGTGAAAAATGATCAAGTTTGCGGAATTTAACGCCTTTCAGCGGGATTAAGATTTTGATTACAAAATTGGTGGTCTATGCCTGGGTCGGGCCGCTTTCACTTAGGCCTCCCTGTGGACGATGCGGTCGCGAGGCCTGTGCCGTTGCACACACTATCAGCACTTGATTTTCGTGCTATTCTTGGCTATTTTAACTACTCTGGTCCAAGGACTCGTAACTGCAGGTGAATCTTATCAAAATCATTTAATATTTTTTTTTATATTTTTCATTTTTTTTTTCATACTCGAAATGGACTAAATGGAAAATTTATAATGTTTAAGTTGTAATTAATATACAAATGGCCTTGAAGCCTCTTTGGTTACGTTTTAAAATGCAAGGTTCAATTTCGATGGCACAGTGACCGACTTTCACTGCGGTCATTTTAGTTGGAAGGGTTAATTTTTAAATATCCCGCCCGAAATAATGAGGGTTAAAAAATTTTTTTTTTTTTACTTATTTTTTTCATATAAAAAAAAATATTATCACACATTCCTCTATTAAAAAAAGTTGTTTAAATTTTGAATTTTTTTTTTAAATTTAAGCCTAAAAAAAAAAATAATCGCATTGGGTGGCGTCCATTTTTTGCATAATAAAAAAAAATTTTTTTTTATCATTTCTTTCCTCACTCAGTAATTATTTTCTCGATTTATTTTTAGATGAGTTCAAGTCTGGTCGGGTGAAAGCTAGAAACCACACTGCATACGTTATCCCTTGGCGCGTACATCACAACCTTTCGAGACCCAAACGATCAATCGACGATCAGCAACCTGAATACGTATTCGACGCTTTCGGTAAACATTTTCATTTGGAATTGCATTTGGATTCGGACTTTGTATCGCCAAGTTTACTCGTTCAACACGTGGGTGTCAACGAATCCGTGTGGGAACCGGTGCATCTCACCACAGGTGCACAATCACCTGTTTCGTGTTTCTACACGGGACACTTGAAAGGACAAGAAAACGAGTCTGCAATGGCCATTAGTCTTTGTCACGGAATGGTAAGAAACTTAGTAATTGACGAATAAAATGCGGATCCATTTTTTAATACCCAGAAAAAAAGAAAATAATTGATAATTGGCAACGTAATAGGTGCAGGTTTTCACTTTACTCGAGTTAAACAGGTTATCAAAGGGTCAGGTTGTCTGCAGCTGTTGTCTGGAGTCTCGTGGTACCACGTGGACTGAGTTATGATAATGTGTTAAAAATTTTTTTTGTTTAATTTGCTTTGTATTACAGATTTAAACGCGAGGTTTGTGGGTTATTTAGTTTTTGAGATATTTGAAAAATCCCATGATGTCCTTCAGGGTGGTTTTGGGAACCGGAAGTGGAATTATTTGTTTGGAATGTGTTTAAATGAGGCTAATTTGCTTCGAGGGTACCATTTGTGTCTTTAGACAAAAATCGGGTTAGAATCATTTGTTATGTCATTGGGGATTAGCAATACTTAGGAAAAATGTTTATTCATTATAGTCCGACCCATTTTTAAGGCGGAAAAAGAAAAAAATTTTTTAATTATTCGGTAATTCCGTTTTTCCAAGTTTCCGATGCATCAACCACTAATTAAATATGACGTCATTCGGCCTTACTCATTCACTCGTCTATTCGATGTCCGGTCTTTGTTGTGCTCTTCCATTCCATCGAATTGTTGTCGATCCCTTAAAACAATAACAAACTTAAAAAAAAATGGCGGTGGGTTTTTTTAGTCATTAGGCTTATTTTGCTCGCAACTTTAAAATAGTAAATAAAAAAAATGTAGCACGTGCCACGAGACAGACGCATGCCATTGACCCCGTAATTACTCGTTGATGGCACTTTTGTCCGGAAGTGTGACGTCATCCAGATAGTGTTTTGCCGTGCCCTCTTAAGAATTCTCGTTTTGGCGGGTTCAGTTTTAAGGACGGTTGTAAAGGGTTAGGTCATACAATTAACTTTCATCATTGAATAAATGCTACGTTCCTTGCATTCCACTCGAGTGAGTAAGATTTCAATCAAGGAGATAAAGAAATGGCGGGTTGGAGCTGAAGATTGTGGTGAAGGTGTTACGGTTTCCTCACCTGGTGTTGAAGGGTTGCAAAGTGTTGGTTGCGAGTTGCCTATAAAAGGATATGCAGTTGGAGGATCCCTGAGCTCTACCAATGAAAATGTATAAATAAATTTATTCTATTTAGCATATCTGACTTACAAATTAACTTGCTGTAAATAGAATATTGGGATTGGAAGGTCATTGAAAGTTTCTTTGATTTTTCAAAGTTATGGGAAATTTAAAAAAAAAATTTTTAATTTTCTTACAAAATTATACAAATTTTTTTAAAGGATTTTTATGTACTTAAGCAATGAATGGGAGATTGATAATCCATTTTTTATATGTGAAATAAATTGGAGATACTTTCAACACTTAATTAATCCTCTAAATTAAAATAAAAATGAAATTATTTATTTTAATTAAAATCTTAAAAAAATATAAATAATTTATCAATTTTTATTTCAAGAAAAAAAAATTAATTAAAAAAAAATGTAAACAAAAAGATGAAAAATCCTTAATTAAAACGAAGCAAATAAATCATTTTCCCCATCAAACAAATATGGCAAATGAGTGTCTCGGCCTTGATCCAAACACAACTGTACTGGATGTTTACCATTGTTATGTTTTGGTGTTGGATTCGCCTCTAACGATGATGGATTCTTCCTTTCGAGGGTCACCACCTGTTTTCTCAACGCCAAATCTCATTGTTTTGCTTCCAATCTCGAGTCGAACACTTAACTCGATTTCCTGGGCCCAGCTGCACGTACCTTGACCTTAACTTAGGGAGAGTTAAAATTTCTTAGAAGGTGATAAAAAGATACCACCAGACGTCCATTAAAACACATAATGACAAACTAGTAATAAAACACAATTCATTCACTCGAAATATCCATAACTGGACTTTCGGTGCGATACCCTTCACTAAAGCTGCTAAATGAATATAATTTAATTTGATTTAAGCAAGGTTGTGTGCTTTGATTGTGTAATTTATTCAGCCTTCCCTCTGTCAATTGTAGAATTAAAAAGAAAGGAGTTTACGCTGTATTTGGTTATGTAAACTTGGCATTAACATGAGCCTGCGAAACCCTTCCAGGGTTTGAAAGATCATTCGAATTCAACCTATTTTTATACCTGTTTGAAAATCGTTTTAAATGCTCCATGTGTTGTGGGTTATTTTTGGTGGGTAAATATATATAGGGTTACTTAATCGAGTATTACTTGTTGGTTATGGCATAATGGATTATTGAAAGAATTTTTTTTTAAATTTTTAGGGTGAAATATTGTATTGCATTTAGATTTATAACTTGATTCTGTTTGGGAACACAGTCCTTGTTGTCTATTTTTTTCTTATTTTGCCACATTAAAAAAGTCATAAAAGTTTAATTGACCTATGTTACATGAGAACGTACTAAGTACTTTTACCGATAAGATATATCATTAAGGTGGTAATGTAATATACTAATATACCAAGCTTAAAAAAAATTTTTTTTATATATATAAAAATTAAAATAAATTTTAAAGGTAATTAGATAAAATTTTGTGGCATTTTTAAGAAGAAAAACATTATCATTTTTTCTTTTGGTTAATTAAACTAGAAATGATTCACCAAATTGAGTTTAATGGCAGTTGTTAAGTTCTTTGTACTTGAGGATTTTCCTATAATTTTCAAATTGGTTTATTCAATTTTAAGTGTTTTTTCGAATAAGTGGGTGGCTGTTGGCCAAAAATGAGAAAATATCACTTTATTTGTTTAACCAGGACTGGTAAAGTGGTAATGGAGTTACACTTGAAACCATCAACTCTGATAGATTTACAAGGAAATGGCATTTGTCAATGCAATCTGTCACTCAGATGATGGAGGAAAAGGATGAATCAACTGAATATATGAGTAACAATGTGTAATCAATTGAACATTTGCATTAAATTAAAATATTTCTAAAAAATTCTTGAACTTTGACATTTAAAAAAAATATTAATAAAGATATTTTTTAGCCCCAGTAAATCTCAAGCTCGAGTGGTCAAATTCCATAATTTATGGTATATTTTCTCAAGCTTAAAAATTTCTTACAAGAAAAAAAAAATTGTTTATGAAAAAAAGTGAAAAGTGAAAGGACAAATTGGAGAATGTTGTACAAGACCATTGTGCCAGGGTGGAGTTGGTTATTTACACACAGTTGAAAATAATTTCCATAGGGGTCATGAGTTTAAGGACCTTTTTTCTTTTTTTTTTCAAAATGTCTAATGGTGTTTTCTAAACAACCAACAGTTATAACATGATCCCCAGGGTTCCTGCAGGGTCCTGTTTTTGCAGGCCAATGCTCTTTGATTTATATTTTAATGTTTGTTTTTCACCTTTAACTGTTGAGAGGGTTAAATTGTTGAATAATAATAAATAATTTAAGATCTTTTTTCTATAAAATGTTTTTGTCCTTCAAGTCATAAATGAAATGAGCCTAAAGTTAATTCATGTCACATTACATGAAAAGAGTTTTCTGTCAGGTTACATGATATCAGCTTAAGGCACTTTTATACCACATGACTTGAATGGCCCAAAGCTCATTTTCTTAACAATTGAATAAAAACAATTGAATAAAACATGTCAAACAATTAAATATAAATGAATAAAACAAATACTAGTAATTAAATATAACTAAAAATGAAGTAAAACTGAATAAAACATTTTATTTATTGCTAAAAAAAATAGTTGATTAAAATAACTCTATAATAATTAAATGAGATTCACTTTTATATTGCTCATATAATTATTTTCATGTGAAAGAATGTGTTGGCAACTTTTTTTTAAAACATTATTTTAATTCTTTTTTCACTCATTTCCTTATTATAGGGAAAAAACAAGGACATTTGAGGCCAAGGTTGTCAGGTAGTGATTGGTTTTACACAACATAAAATGACCAATATTTTTTTTCTTTGAATTTCACCTATTTTAATGTTAACTATCAATCTACCAATTGATACTTTCCACAAAAATATTTTAATTTATCATTTAAGGTGAGATTAAAAATTTAAATACAAAACCAGCAAAAAGAGGCCATAACAAGGACATACAATAAATAAAGAAAAAAAAATTAAGTTAATGAAATAAACATGACACTTTAAGTCAGTTAAATGGTGTTTAATGTTAAAATAATTTTAATTTTTTTTTTAATTTAAATGATTGTTATTTTAATTCATTATTGTGTTTGTTATGTAAGTATTTAAGATATTCAAAATATTTGATTTGTTTAATTGGCCTTGAAAGTATTTTTTTCAATGACCTTTTTAATTTAGTATTACAATTGCAGAATTAGGACACCAAACTCACTTTTTATTTCACTTTGGTTTTGTCATCATTAAAAAACTGGTATTTTTTACTCTAAAAAAAACTTATTATTATTCAGTAGTTGGAATCTTTTAAGTTGAATTAGAACAGTTTTAGTTTTTAAGTCCCAATTAAAGGTCAGTAGGGAAAAAAATGAAGTTTATTAATATTTATAAACTACAAGGTCAATTCATGTTAAAGATGTGGTTAAGATTTTAAAAAATGTTAACAAAATGTCAATTAATATGCAAGAAAAATTTGCATTTATTAACTTGTTTATTGTTCTTCTTATTAGTTAAATTACTTGCCAGTTTCCTGTCTCACAGACTATTTATAAATATTTATTATTTGTCTTTTTAAATGAAACCACAAATTTGAATTTCTTATGAGGTTTGTAATTTTGTTTCTAATCTCAACCACATCAATCCATCACCACAACTCTTGAATCACTAAAAGTTACATTTTGAGGTTCATTCCATGTGTGGCCTTAGAATTTTTACTTTTTTTTGACTTGAAATATTTTTAGATGTTTCACTTTTGAATGAAAGTAAAATCATTTCTTGAGTTTTATATCAGTTGGATGGTATTGGAATGTGGTTTGATTATTTTTTTATTGTTGGTATGTCTTAGTAATAAAATGATTGGCAATGAATTTATTAGAGAGAGAGATACCAATGTCATTACACTGCTCTAGATAAGTGGGACACTTGGCAAGAAAGAATAAAATGTTGGATGTTTCAGGGTCTGCCAAATTTGAGAGGTTAAACACAGCTCCTTCTTGTTTTATATTATTTTAGCTAAAGAATCAACAAACAGTATATTTTTTCTCGACATTGACCCAGTTGTGCCAATAAGTTGTGGTTGCATTGAAAGAAGAAAAATAGACAACTGAACTGGATAAAGAAGATAGTGGAATGATGGGTGTGGTGGAATGGCAAAAGATGAAAGTGGAGGTCATAGGTTTATTGGCCTGATAGTAATGCACTTATTGCAGATTTTCTTACTGATAGATACAAGGATAGATAGAGACTGGAACTTGGCCTTGACCAGAGGTCTTGAGGACAATTTAGATTTAAATTTTCAGGGATAGGAGGGAAGAATGGAAATAACATTTATGATTAATGATTTTATTACTCTTGGAAATTGCAGCAGTCAATAATAACTATTTTTGAATTGGTTGGAATATTAAAAAAAAAATTCTAAATTAAGAAAAAAACTTTTAAATATTTATAACCCAGATATAAAATATTCTAGATTTCTAATCTATCATATTTTCTACAGTTATTTAAAACCAAAAAATATCGAAAGTGATGAAGGATACTTTTTATGTATGTCATTGATACACTTTGTAAAAGAAATTGTTTGTAGAATGTGGAAGTCCAGATCCCAGTTAATCAAAACTTGGTTTTTTGTTCCAGAAAATTATCAATAAATCTATTACCAAGCAAGTTAAAGAAGGTTTTACTCTTAATTATTGATTGATACTGGTGCAACTGCTTGTTTTATAAAGTTCAGTCAATTACCATTAAAGAATGTCTTCATAAATTAATAGGGTAATGCAAGAATTCGTCGAATTAGCATTAGAATTGAGGAAGTGTATGTAAGATGAAGGATAAATAAGAAATTGATTTCATAACAGATGAAGAATAAAGTGATATTTATTGTCGAGCAACTGTAGACATCTTTATCGAGGTACAGCACAAAGTGGGGTTTTGTCAACTGAAATTCCCATGATTGATAGCGGTCTATTTTGTTTCACAATGGCTTCATTTATAATTCATTTATTAATGTATCTTTAAAAGGAGGTCGCCAACCCGACAGTCAGTTAACAGACACCCCTTGAATCACAATTGATGGGCATATAACTTTTACAATTTTCAAATACGGAAGTTTCCCACTTCCGGATATACTACAATCTTATTTTTAGTCTGCTAAAGTAATAAAAGCACACACATGCGTTTGAAGCTTACCTTTTCAAGTAAACACCATTTCTTTATCTTTATTATTACATTTTATGGCTTTTATGTAACTTTGAGAATCAAAGCAGCCATTCATAACGATATTTAATTGGGCCACATCTGGCCAAAGTTAATAAAAAATGGTTTTGATTTTGATTTTTTTGGTTTTTGATTTTTTTTTTTTTTTTTTTTGTTAGGTGGGCTACATTTGGTCGTCTTTGGGTCGATTTTTCATGGAGCCTGCACGTGCTGGTGGCGACATCACGGACGTTCACGTGATTTATAGGTACGACGAGACGCAACTGACCAAAGGTATGCAGATTTTGGAATTTAATTCTGACGCTAAATTGCTAAAAACTCGTTAACTTCAAAAGGAATAACTAGGCTAATGCCTAGAAAGAGTCGATGTTCGTATCTTAAATGTCTTTTGGCAGACGGATGCGGCGGTTTTCGTGTCAATGCTTTACACACGAAATACCGCGAAACATTTATAGAAAATGACGCATCGGGCAGTTTTTTCCTTCAATTTTTTTTTAAAATCCAAACGAAGACTGGCACATTTTCTCGGAGATTCTAGATGAAACACGAATCTCGTCATCGTCCACTAATAACTTGCACAATTTTATGCAAAAAAAAAAATTAGCTGAGTCAGGGTCTTTTTAGATCTCGAGAATAATAAGACAGATTGGCAATTCTTAACTTATAATGAGAGAGGTAATAAATCTAGCACTATAAGGCCGCAAGTGACATTTATCCAAAGATAAATATCAAACACATTAGCATATATTCATCGAGGCAAACTCAATATGAACTTATGACATAACTTCTCCTGGGTCTTTTTGGACATTTTTAGGAGACTTATGAGACAATGCCATGACCAGTCTTGCACAATTATGTCTTTGATAAATGTCATATTTAAATCATAATTCAAAAGCAATTA
Source organism: Henia vesuviana (assembly GCA_034696185.1). Lineage (NCBI taxonomy): Eukaryota > Metazoa > Arthropoda > Chilopoda > Geophilomorpha > Dignathodontidae > Henia > Henia vesuviana. Next base: position 14,360 of record JAQFZU010000448.1, on the reverse strand, counting down.
CCAACCACATATTACTCGTTGTTGCAAGTTCACCGCACTTGGTAGACATTCCATTGAACTAACCTATCATTACTTTACCAAAGGTTAATTGAAATTAGATGGAAAAAGGCAAACAAATTACATAAGGATAAAAAGCATAGAAAGACACAATTTTGACAGCAATTTCAAGTGGGTAATAACAAATGGCAATATGTGGCGCCATTATTATTGAGACATCAATCATTTGCTTTTTTTCCAATTAGAATGGAGGAAAGGGTGAAAAAGCAAATGTGGAGACCTTATGCAAATGCTAAGTCGGTCCATAATTCTTGGGCTCCGCACGACACGTGTTGTTTTAAGTGGGTGTTAAAAGGTTTTTAGGTGCAGTTTTTTTCGAGGTTCTTGTGCTTTATTCACGGTCGTTGTCATTTTCTCAGCTTTTTTATCCAAGGTCAAAATCCCACGCACTTTGTATGTCTACTGATATCAACTTTTTTGATATTCATTCATAATTTTTATCGCACTTGAAAATATCATTTTTTTCAACTTAAATGTCAATAAATGGGGATTTAGTTGAAAGATGGGAGATTAATGGAGGTTAATTACCCTCGTGAACTCGATGGGGATAAGACAAGGTTGACTTTTGATGTGTAATTCCCACAAAAAAATAATTGGAAATTTATAATTTCCAGATTAACGGGTCTGGAGGTAAGTACCTTTAGCTTTGATTTGTATGGGTCCCAGCGGGAAGTCCAGATGGAAATAGGGGTGGGTAAAAAGCCAAAAGGGGAATGTAAAAAAAAATATTTTTTTTAAGGATGTGAAGTTTTGTTGATTCACACAGGTGGGCTTTAGGAATTCCAATGAATACGTGTTTTGGGTTTTGAATCAGAAATGCAGGTGGGAATTGATGAAAAAAGAAATTTATTTACTTTTATGCAAATATGTGTAAAGGGATATTTAATTATTGCATAATTGGCATTTGTTTCACTGAATAAACATTTATTTCAAATGTTAATCGAACATTAAAGTGATAATTGAATTTTATTGCTAATTAAGAAATTACAATTTTGAATTATTTAATAACTGAATAGAAAAATGTAACTTTAATGCTAAGCTAATTTAAGTTTCTAAAAATAAATTAGGGTAAGTATATTGCACTTTTGTCTGCAAAAACCGAGACAGATTACTATGCTCTAAATATACTCTCAGAGATGGCTGGGGAACGAGTCACGTGATTATAGGGATTGTGGGTAGTTGCTAAGTGATTGTTGTAAACAACGGCCATTTTCGTCCTTGGTTTTACCAAAACTCATCTTCAATAGTTAAATAAAATTTAAGAAATGAGAATAATTAAAAAATATTTTAACAAACCCAAGGACCCGAATGCAAGGACAAGCATCGAAGCTATAAAATGATGGCAAAAACACCCACTCAAATCTGACTGCATTTTTTATTGTTATTATAATAATCTTAATTAGATCTTATTCCATTCATGTTTAAAAAACCTTGTTTTTTCTTTTCCTTTTTCAATTTATACAGTTCCACACCATCTGCCGAGGCATTTAACCCCAATTTGGTTATAAATGCGAGTGAATCTTTATTTTTGAATTAATAATTTTTTTTTTTAAAAAGCAAAAGAAAAGTTATTTTAAGTTTGACGAGTCACGTTGTCTGTGTTATGTACGATATGACCTCTTTTTCAATATACTCTAAATAATTAATAAAGCAGACGCGAGGTAGACTGAATGACGTCATTGGGTTGGGAATAATGTTAGGGACACTCGTATTTGGTGATTTTTTTTTTCCTTCCGCAGCAACAGGTGAAAATATCACGTTTTGAGGGTTGGCAAGGTCGTTGGAGTTGTGTTATACTAAGATGGGATGAAAGGAAGAAACCTTGGTTGACCCACCAAACCAGTTTTCAATCATGAGTTTTTGTATAAAATTTTTTTTTGTATTTTTAAAAGCTAAAAATGCATTAAACTCCGAATTTTTCCTATCTTTATACTGCTTCCTTGTCATGTTTGGATGACTTTATTGCTGCACTTTGTCCCTTTACATTGCATTTTGGGGTTTGGTTACGTCATAAAAAATGTTTGTGACCTAAATAAGTGGCCTTAGTCAAAAGGCTCGATTTTTCCCTTTGCTAATGGTCCTTTGGAAAATGGATTTTTTTTTTTTAATTTTTAAATTTGTTTAATTTATTTTTAGTAAATAAGGAAATGGTCAAGTGTGGGAGTGTGAGAAATTTATTTTGGGGAAAATGGTGTAAATTCAACTCTTTATGGCCTTTATTAGTGTGAAAAATAAATTATTGTACCAGTTTTCAGTATTGCAAATTGCTTATTTAATTTTAATTTTAATAAATTTGTGTTATTAAAATAGACTTTAAAAAATATTATTTTTGCATTATGGTTTAAAACAATGTTTTTCTATGCACCACATGGCCTTTGCTAAACCCATTTCATAAATGTCTCGTTTTATTTACAACTGCAAATATCAGCAAGGCCATTGTGACACTTAGAACTTATCAAAAGGGATTATTATTATTATTAAAAAAAAAGTTTATTAATAACTTAAGCTTTACTGATAATTCATTACATCAATGGACGAGATCAAGTATTTTAAAGCTTTTTTTTCTTTAGACTTTAGTTTATTGATCGCAAATCCCTGTGGGAATCAATGATACTTTGTGACCGACGCCAAATGTCGCTCGTTTTCACAATTTATGCCATTAAAATGACTCATTGGAAATTTTACTTAAAAATTTCTTAGTCACACTCGAGTTTGCTCTTCTTCTCATTTTATTGAGAATTTATTTACTTTTTATTTGTTTATTTATTTTCATTGACATCATCTGTAAAAATTAAATTTTTTTTTTTTAATTTTCTAGTCTTGGTTTTCTACTGAGATGAAGTGTGTAAAAAAGGGTTACGTAAGAAAACATTTTCGGGTGCATTTTTTACAAGTTGCTGACTCGACACGAACTGTGTTAAATTAAGAAATGATTTAACCAGAAAAAGTTTATAAAATAAATATTTAATTTAAATAAAAAAAAAATTTAAAATCGTAAAACAGTCTAAATAATTAATCACGTTTTAAATGTTATTTAAATGTATAAATAAATATTACTAAAGCTTAGTAAAAGCACGTTTAGGGTGCCTTGAAATCACTGTAATTGATTTCAAGGTCAAGGTAAATAGGAATAAAACAAAAATTAAAATTGCGATTGAATTTGATTTTGAAAAGAGTTAAAATGTGTTTTTTTAGGGTGGGTAAAAAGACCTTGGGGATCTTGTTTCTTTTACCCTTATCTCAGCATCACATCCATCTTGTTGTTTCATCTTTGACCTACTGAGCTTGACTTAGTACGTTTAAAACCTACTTTTACTTAACCCTGACCCGAATGACACGCATTGATGAGTTAATTATAGTTTGCTACTTTTTCATTATATCGAGTTTATAAAATGTTTAAATTGCTATTTTTCCATTTAAAAATCAGTTTGGGTAATGATTTTCTTAGTTACTCAAGGTCGAGTCAAAAGTCATGGTAGAAATAAGCAGTTTGATTGTAATGGATTATCACGTGATTCACGATTATGTGCGAGTAATTATTGTATTTTGCAATTTCACTTACTATTATTATAATGGGAGATGTTCTGGAGTTTTGAGAAAAAAGAAAATTATTGCTTCGGATTAATTTCGTAATGCTTGAATAACGTCATTTATTGTATCGAGTAACAAAGGTTGTGGGAATGAATGAAGTTGATTGTAGTAAGTGATAAAATTGTTTCAGGTGGAGGAAATTTATTTTGAAACAACAAAACGATTAAAAAGAATTTTTAAAATTTTAAATAAATTTAAATTTTTTTTTTTGGGTGAAAAAAAATTTAGTTATGTAAGTCTATTTTCGTTGGCAATTTTCGGAATGGCGATTTGCTGAGTAAGTAGCAATTAACAAGTAAGGACGAAGCGATGTATACGTTGCTAACACTTTGGAAAATTTAAATTAAATTTTAATAAAATATTTTAAAAAAATCGAGTTCAATGCAATGGAAAAGGAGATTTTATACAATTCGGCCAATGCCAAATTTGGCAATGTATTTATTAACTAGTAAATTTTTAGCTGGAAATCCAAGGTCCGTTTGAAACAAAGTTCAAATCGCACTTAAATAATTACACAGAGAAATTAAAAGTGAAACTAATGATGAAATTAAAGCAGAAAATGCAACGGTTCTTTGAGTACTGGAAAAGTGCCAAACCTTTGAGCCATTTGGAGCGGTTCAAAGTGGCACTTGCGGTTGGTTTGCACATTTTATAATTTTAAAAATCGCTAACTAAATCACTAATTTGACAATAAAAACTAAAATCGACTTTAACTAAACCACATTTTAAAAATTAAAAATTCCCCTTTAAAATTACTACTCTCGAAGAGTAAAAATTTAAAATTTAAATAATTTTTTTTAGTTGTAAATATTAAAAAAAAATTCTATTTTAAAGTTGGGAAAGCCTTAATAAGGCTGTGATGGTCCAAAACAATGGAAAAAGTATTGAAATTGATATGTCGTATTTGATAAATTGTGGCAGATGCGATTGTTTGAGTGGTTTAAACCTTGGTTTTAACAGTAGTTCTCCCTGACCCTTATTAAGTGATTACCAATATGGTAATGGTAATAAAAGGATCGAATTTTTATTTTTATTTTATTTTTTTATTTTTTTAAAATAATTCGTGGAAAATAATTTTTGTTTTTGTTTTTAATGTTTGTTAAATAATAAAAATTTTTTCTTGGAAATTTATTAATTTAATTGCTTTGAATTGGAGATAAACATTGTCCAATTGGATTTAGTTTTCACTCGAATAGGCCCTTGACCTTGTGCTATTCTCACATTCAAATACCCAATGGGTTTTTTTGATTGGAATGTGCACGATTATCTCATAAACCCAAGTTTGAATTTTAATTACTAAAAAAAATAATTTGGGAATAAAAATAAAATTATGCGTTTAAAATAAATTTTTCATTGAAATTCGAATGTAAAAAATTAAATTCAATGGGAAATCTAAACTAAAATTTAATTTTCATATTTTTATTACCATTTACGTAACTTGATTAAAAAAAATCATCTTCATATCGAATTTATCCGTTTGCATTGCCGCGTCGATTGGAATTTGCAAATTTTTAATTAAATAAAATTTTTTAATAAATAAATTAATTGATATTTAATTTTTCATTGTTCGTTTCAGACAATGGCATATTTTTTCGCCATCGCAGACACCATCGCAGACACAACGCCCACAGATTCAATGATTCAGGCAGCCAACAGCACAAGAGAAGGAGTAAGAGGTCCGTCAGCCATGAATTGCACGTGGAAGTGATGGTTGTTGCAGATATGAAAATGCAACTTTACCACGGCGCTTTACTTCAAAACTATATCCTTACATTAATGTCAATAGTGAGTTTGATTTTTTTTTTAAGTCTCCAACTGATCATAAATAAAACATTCTTCGCCCTGTAAAATGTTGAGTTATTTGAGTAATTAATTATCACTTGATTTGTGTCGTTTTGGCTCATTACTTTTTATGAAAAGCATTTTAAGAGTTGATTCAACACTCAAATGTGCAGTCAAAATACGCCTCATTTCTAAAATCAACACCAGATATCAGTTTTAAAAAAAAGTTTTTTAAATTTAGTTATTTTTGTTTTTTTCCCTTTTTCTATTTGAAGATTGTTTCTTTTGGAGCTCGGTTTAATGTTTTATTACTTTTTTAGACTTGTGCTTTGAGGTGTTGAAAGGTAAAAGTTGGAAATGATTTAAATGAGAAATCCCGAGTTTTTTAGTAGTTTTTATATTTTTCTTGTGTTTTTCTTAGGTCTCACTTATTTATAAAGATGCCAGTATAGGCAATTCCATCAATATAGCTGTAGTGAAATTAGCAACGATGAACGAAGATGTTGTAAGTAATTTACTGCCATCTGTTGATAATTTTTCTAATTATTTTTTTTTTATTTAATTTTTTTAAAAAAGGCTAGAGAAGTAGTGCACCAAAGTGCTCCAAAGACATTAAAAAATTTCTGCAAATGGCAATCGATACAGAACGATCCGAGTGATAAAAGTCCGTTACATCACGACACGGCTATTTTACTGACACGTGAAGACATTTGCAGATCACCAAAGAAATGCGACACACTCGGTGCGAATTAATTAACACGAAACACAAAATTAGGAAATAAATAAATAACTTCCTGTAATCTTTTTTAAACTGCAATTGACTCAAAATTAAATTAAAATAATAATAATAAAAAAAGAAATTCGAATTAAATGTTAATTATTTTTTTATGTGTATCTATAAATAGGATTGGCCGAATTAGGAACCATGTGCGATCCATACAATAGTTGTTCAATTGTAGAAGATAATGGATTAAGTGCAGCTTTTACCATTGCCCACGAATTAGGACACGTGTAAGTAAACAAACAGTTAAAATATAAAAAAAAAATTATTTATTTATTTTAAATTTTATTTTTTTTATTTTTTAGCCTCAGTATGCCTCACGATGATGATTTCGTCAAATGCCATCGCATTAACAATGGCAAAGAACTTCACGTTATGGCGAGAATGTTGGATTATAATACTTTCCCGTGGTCGTGGTCCAGTTGCAGTTCACATTTCCTCACCGAATTTTTAGAGTTAGTTTTTTTTAATTATTATTTTAGGAATTTATTTTAATTGTTTTTTTTTATTTTTAGTACTGGTTTAGCGCATTGTCTTCAGGATCCGCCAATGAAAAATAAATTAAAAGGAAGATGGGCCGAGGAGCGGCAACCGGGAGAACTTTTCACGGACGATTCGCAGTGTGAATTGGTGTACGGCAGTGGTACACAAATTTGTCCTTATATGGTAAATTCGTAGAATAAAAAATATTTAAAAATTTATTAAATTAAATTCTATTTTTAATAGCCTGTTTGTAAGATTCTTTGGTGCAAAACACCTGAATTCGTGGGCTGTCGGACACACCACATGCCGTGGGCCGATGGGACCAAATGTGGAGATTATAAGGTCATTTAATAACAATTTTTTTTGAAAAAAAATCCTTCAAATGTTTTTAATTTTTCTAGTGGTGTCAAAAAGGTGAATGTCGGCGCCGGGAACCGACGAAACTGAAACCAATCGATGGCGGTTGGAGCAAATGGAACAAATACGGTCCTTGTTCGAGGACTTGTGGAGGCGGAATTCAAAAAGCAATAAGACATTGCAATAAACCCAAGTGAGTTCGAAGCAACACAAACAAAAAAAAAAACATTCAAAAACTCACTTTACTTATACTCAAGGCCGGACAATGGTGGACGATACTGCATCGGTCGACGTATTCGTTATCGGTCTTGTAAAACCCAATCGTGCGGATCGTTGGCGAAAGACTTTCGCGAGGAACAATGCGCCGCATTCAACGGAAAACACTTCAACATCCACGGAATACCGACCAACGTAACTTGGGTCGCCGTACATTCAGGACGTGAGTTTAATCGTATTGTGTTTTAAAAAAAAATTAAATTATTATATTCGACAGTAAATCCAAAGGACAGATGTAAGTTATACTGCCGAGTAGCCAATGGAAATGCGTATTACGCTTTAAAGGAAAAAGTCGAGGACGGTACATCATGCAGTCCTGATTCGTTCGACGTTTGCGTCAATGGCATTTGCATGGTATTAATGGAATTAGTTTTTAAAAATATTTTAAATTTATTTTTATCAATTTTACAGCCGGCCGGTTGCGATCTTCGTTTGGGATCTAAGAAGGAATTGGATCTGTGCGGTGTTTGTGGTGGCAATAATTCGACTTGTAAAACCGTATCGGGTCATTTGAACCGCCGATTACACTACGGTTATACGGATATAGTCCGAATACCCGGTGGTGCGAATAACATCGATATTCGACAGTACGGTTATAACAATTCGGAGAAAGACGATAATTACATCGCGTTGAAAACACCACGTGACGAATATATTTTGAATGGCAATTTTTCAGTTATATTATTCAGAAAAACGATACATTATGGGAGATCTATTATCGAATACAACGGTGCTGGTTCTATCGTCGAACGAATCAATGCTTCGAGACCTTTAGAAAGCGATTTAATTATTCAGGTAATTATTCACAATTAAAGTTGCTTTCGCAGGTGAACTATGGGCATTTGGCAGATTCCCAATACAATTGTTTACGAATTCCTGTAACCTAAGTGTAGACACAATGTTCCGAGTAGTGAAATTCAGTTCAACTTGATTACATTAAACACATTACGAATTGTAAACATATAAATTTTAATCCGGTGATAGTATGATGATGTAAAATTCACTGAAAATTGCGAGTCTAGACCTTATGTAATCAAATTACATTACTTAACATTGCTTTAACACTTTGGTTCTCACGGCACTTATTTTTTTTTTAATTTAAATATTCAAATTTTTTTTATTTACAGATTCTTTCCGTTAAAGATTTACTGCCACCCGATTTACATTACCAATATACAATATCTACAACCACTGCCTATAGGTGGGGCTATGCAAATCATTGGGGTGAATGTTCGTCTATATGTCAAGGTTTTGTTTTAATATGTTTTTATTTAAATAATTATTAATGAAATTTTATTATTTCAGGTTATCGTTACCGCCATCCCATTTGCTTACGTTCTTACGAAGGTGTCGAAGTCGATAGTATTTTTTGTTGGAAATCCGAAACTCAACCAGAACCACTGAGAGAAGTTTGTAATAATCACTGCCAACTTAGGTAAGATTTGATGTGATTTTTAGTATAAAATGGTGATATTTGCATTTTGCAGTTGGCAGATCACGCGTAAATCTGAATGTTCGGCGCATTGCGGGATGGGGAATCGTACGTTAACAGTTCAATGTGTTCAAATGATAGAATCGGATTCCAGAATCGTTAACGATTGGTTCTGTAAACATTTACCTGACAAACCAGCGCCGAACGAATCGTGCGAAATCCCTTGCGCGATGGCTCAATGGGAGTTCAGCGAATGGTCCAAGGTGAGTTGGAGCACCGCATTCGTTTGCAGTGGATATTTGTGATTTTTTTTTTCTTTGCTTTTGGTTTAATATTTGGGTGGGAATTGAACGTGGTTATGTGTGTAGTGCTCAAAGTGCAGGATGATCAAGTGCATTAATAATAATGCTGAAATAGAAGACGACAATTGCAGTGAAACGAAGACATTTGCATGTGGTTACTCAACATGTCCACAATGGCGTGTGGGCAAGTGGCTCTACGTAAGTGTGTGTGCCACCTTAAGCTTAATCACCTTAAGCTTTTGCTTTGCAATCACCCCCTGCACAACATTTTGGGCCGTTTTACCCATTTTTTCATGCTACCCTTACTTTTTTTTATTTTTTTGTTTTTGATTTTTCGAAGGTCGGAGAAGTTTTTGTAGCCTTTTGTACATAGAAGAGCTTAAGACCAACTTGGTCATAGTTAAAAATATTTATTTCATATTTTCTAATACTAATAATTTCTATTTTTTTCTAGTGTTCGGTATCGTGCGGTAGAGGCGAAAGACAAAGACCGTATTGGTGCGAATTGAACGGCAAAGAAGTTCACGGGTCCATGTGTAATCCAAATGCAATTCCAGAACATAAACAAATGTGTGTTTTGGCCGATTGCCCCGAATGGAAATCGGGCCAATGGGGACAGGTATAAAAATTAATTTTAAAAAAATAATATAAATTTAATTTTGAATTGTTTCAAAGTGTTCGAGTACGTGTGGTAACGGAGTGAGTCGACGTTTAGTAGTTTGCCAATCCGAACGAGAACTTCCAATAGACGAAAGCCGATGCAACTACAGAGACAAACCGGAGGAGGAGATGGTGTGTAATTTACCACCTTGTATACCCACTCAGGAAGATAATCACGTATCTTCGTCTACGCATCGACCCGTGCCTTATTACAATGGAAATAAAATGTGGAAAACGAGTTTATGGGGCGAGGTGAGTCGAACCATTTTAACCTTTTTTTTTAACCTTTCTAACTTTTTATTAACATTGTCTAATAAACTATATTTTCCTACTTTAAACCATATTTGGTGATGGTCTCTTCATCTTTTCTTAAACTCTTTAAAAATAAAAATCTTTGAACGAATTAAATGTCAATAATTGAAATTATATAAAAATCAAGTGTTCGACGACTTGCGGTGTTGGATTTCGCAAAAGAAAAGTGGAATGTTACAGTGAGGATAGCAAAATAAAATACAATGCTGACGCCTGCAATAATCTGTTGAGACCCGCAGCATTGGAGTTGTGTCAGCATAAACCATGCGGAGCGTGGGGAACCGGAGAATGGAGCGAGGTAATACGAACTTAAAGCTAAAAGGGGGACCCTTAATTGATTCAATAACATTAATTTCTATTTAATTCTATTTAATTATATTTTTAATATTTTTTTTAAGTGTTCGCGGAAATGCGGTGGTGGTTTTCAGAGAAGACAAGTCGTGTGCGAAGACGATAACGGTAAAGATACTGACGGATGCGATCCAAAGAGGAGACCCGAAGAGACGATGGTGTGTAACTCGCATCGATGTCCAAATTGGGCTTTTGGGCGCTGGGGAGCGGTAAGAAATTGAATATTATTTAAATTAAAATTTTTTTTTTATTTATTTAAATTGTTTTTAGTGTACGAGAACTTGCGGTACTGGGATCCAAAGAAGACGAGTTTATTGTCAATTGGAATCCGGGAATCAGGTCGATGACGAAGAATGCGATACTCAGAAACCGAACGACGAACAACCGTGTAATACTCACGATTGTGGGGGAATTTTCTCCGGGAATGGAAATAGATGGCAAACGGGACCGTGGTCTTCGGTAGGTTACAGGCGATATAGATATAACAAAGGTTGAAGACTTAATATTTTAGTTATTTTTTATATTGGAATGAGGTTTTGAATAAATAAAATGTAATTTAATGATTTAAAATGATTTTAAATTGGATTACATTTTATATTTGTTGAATCTCGTTAAAGAAATACTGAAATTTAAACTATTAATATATTGTTTTGAGGTTTATATGTTTTATTTAATGCAAAATTAGGCTTAATTTCGAGTCGTTTCTAAATTTAGATTGAGTAGTTAAGTGTAAATTAAACTTTTTTTTTATTTTATTTGTAAAACTAAATAATTGCAGTATTTTTATTATAATATTAATGGTATAAATAAACTTATAATTTGTAATGTGTTGGTATAGCATTAATCAATCCATTATTCAATTGATTTTAATTAAAAATTTACATAATACTAAAAATAAATTTTCCTTGAATCAAAGTTAAAATGTCACAAGTTTTTAAGAGAATAATCATTTTCTGCACTTTTGTAATCAGCTTAATATTTTTAAATAGAAATTAGGAAAAAAGAAATTCAAGTAGACAAAGAAAATTAACATTTTGTAATATCAATAAAAAAAAATGTTGAATCCATTGTCGAATTGATAGTTTACACATAACCATACATCATTAATGTATTTTTATTGCTGTCTGGATCTTACCACGTGCAAAATGTATTTATATTCTTTATTACAAAAGGGGCAACGGCCCATGTGTAGGAGTGAGGCAAACTTTGATGTTTGACCACAAAGCAATAAAAAATTAAATTTAAATAATTTCAAATATTAACATAATTTTTTCTTTAATTATTTCTTTACCTTTATAAAACTTCAATTGATGTTTTCAGATTGTTGATAGATGCTTGTTGACATTTAGGGTTATATAAATTACTTACTTAAATTTTCTAACTTCTTAAAAGAGGGAATGAATTTTTTATTTATTTTTGCATGGGTAAAAATATATTAAGAAAAATAAATAACCTTCTTTTACGTGTTGCCAGCAAAGTAAATAAATTTTAAATTCCCAATAACTCAGTATTAATCGAGATTTATTTGTAAAATATTAACATACCTGTTGGCCTATGTTGATTAAGTCCATTAAACTTACCTTTAAAAATTTTTTGCCAAATTTTCTTTCCTTCACATATTTTGCTTGGATTTTTTTTATTTAATTTAAATATTTTATTAAAAAACCAATAAGAAATAGTTTTAGTGACCGATGGACACTTTTGAATTGCAAATCGTCTTTAATGAAGTAACGAAAACTGGTTTAAATTTCTATAAAGAGAATAATTTATAACATTTATTCGGTTAGACCAAAATGAATAATTATTAGAAAGATTAGCATCTTTTGACAAGTTAAACCAAGGCCTTTATAGTAGTCCTTGATTCTATTATTGGATAAGAATTAAAATTTGAAAAAAAAGTGTTTCATAACGTTAAATAATAATTTAAAATTAAAATTTTTAAAACTTACTAAATGATTTCTCTTCATTTTCAATGCATCTTTACTTTTCTGTTCAAATTCCAGAATGAACAAAGTGTTGAAGGTTGGATGTTTTCTATTGGTGAATTGAGTTATCTCAATGTTTATTATGTGGGAATGGCTCGAAGAAAGTAATTGCTTTGCATTGGGGCAATGAAAATGAGTCACATCCTAAGAAATTAATTTTAAAAATGAATATTTAAAATTTTTTTTTTATAAGAAATAATTTTTTTTGCGATTATAATTCCAGGGTTAATAATTCCAGGGTGATAGAAAATGTGATTCTGGTTTTATAAATTATATATTTATAATTCATTAATTTTCAAGTCACAAAACATCTTTATATCTCTTTAACTAAACGTCCTTATCTCCCACATTAATCCATGGTCGTAATTATACAACTGAAATAAAAAATAATTGGATAAACTTGTGGCCATTTAAAAAAATTTTTTACAACTTAAAAAAATTTTTTTGGTAAAAAAATTTTTTTTAAAGTTTTAAAAATTTAATTAAATAAATGGAAAATAATTTGAGTTGAAAAAAATGAAATTAAATAATTAAATTAAATTCCATACCATTTTTTTCCCATTTTCCACACGTTTGTCCTCTTTGAATCTCCAGCTTGAAATGTAATTTGCAAATGCAGTGCAAGACCTGAACTGGTTTCGAACTTGTCTACGATTGGCTTAGACTTGTTCTGACGAATCACGTCTGACTTTGTTTGAAAAATTAACACTTTTACTCATATCTCTTATTCATATTTTAATACAACAAAACTCATTCATTTAAAAGTTCAAATTTAAAATTAGATTTCATTTTGCATTTCAATTGCTTTGATTAAAAAAAATATTTTTTTAATTTTATTAAATTTTATTTAATTTTCTTTTCTTTTCAAACAGTGTTCGGTTACTTGCGGCCAAGGGATCCAAGAACGTTACGTCGTGTGCATCGAAAGTGATGGACGAGTCATACCATCGTCGTTCTGCGAATCAGAACCGATCGAAACCGAACAAAATTGTACCATGAGTCATTGTCCAGCATGGAAATTAGAGTCGGAATGGTCAACGTGTTCTAAATCATGCGATGTCGGCGATCAGACTAGACGTCCGATCTGCAATTACGACAACCAGACAGTTGAAGATTCGTTTTGTTCGGGCATTCCTCCGACATCCGAGATGAGGAGTTGTAATACGAATCCTTGTCCAATGAGATGGACAACTTCGAATTGGTCGCAGGTGCTCGTTTAAATACATTAATCATCGGATGAATAAAATTTACATTTGCATTTTTTTTAAGTGTACGCACAGTTGCGGTAAGGGACGACAATCGAGGTCGCTGTACTGCATTAATGATGATGGAGTTAAAGTGGATGATGAGTTATGCGCTTCTTATAAACGCCCACGATTACGTAGAGCGTGTAATAAACAGCCTTGTCCTTATACGTGGAAAACTGGATATTGGAGCGATGTAAAAATTGTAAATTTAATTTTTTAAAATTTAATAATTTAATTAATTTCTTATTTAGTGTTCGGCAACGTGTGGTTCGGGTATCCAAACTCGTACTGCATTTTGTCACGAAGTTAATGCTTACGGTTGGATGAATCCGGACCCGGTTTTAGCCGGTTGCAATGAGAACGAAAGACCGAGTATCATTCAAGGATGTAATCACGGCAATTGTAATCATCATTATCATTGGAGAACGAGTGCATGGGGACGGGTAATGATCAAATCTGTTAATTTTTAATTAAATTCTTTTAATTTTTATTTTTAAAAATCAGTGTTCGACGACATGCGGTGTCGGAACCGAACGTCGACGAGTTTATTGCAAACAAATGAACGGCCACGTTGTTTCGCGTCATCTTTGTCCGAAACATCTACGACCGGAACGAAGACGAAAATGCCAAATGCCGACATGTAATTTAATATTTCGCATTTTTTGTTTTTTTTATTATTTTTAAAATTATTTTAGGTGATGTCGAGAGTTGCACCGACATTCGGAGGAAATCGGGCAAACGTCG
>JAQFZU010000447.1:0-26423 GCA_034696185.1 Henia vesuviana | reverse complement strand
TTCTATTCGAAGGAAACATCCCGTTATGTTGCAAGGTGAAACATCAGTTGGAAAGACGAGTTTGATTTCATACATAGCGAAGCTAACGGGAAATCGTTGTGTGAGGATTAACAATCACGAATACACTGATTTGCAAGAATACGTCGGATCGTACGCATCTGATTCGACTGGCAAATTAACGTTTAAAGTCGGCGTTTTAGTTGACGCAATGAAACAAGGTTATTGGATCATTCTCGACGAATTGAATCTCGCACCTTCCGAAGTGCTAGAAGCCCTCAATCGAGTGTTAGACGACAATCGAGAACTATACATCACGGAGACACAAGAAACCGTTTCGGCACACCCTAATTTTATGTTGTTTGCTACTCAAAATCCAGCGGGACAATACGGCGGACGAAAAAGTAGGTTTTTCAAAATGGAAAATTGTAATTATATTACTAACGATGAGATTTTTATTTAAGTATTATCGCGTGCATTTCGAAATAGATTTATAGAATTACATTTCAATGAAATACCTCCTAAGGAACTGGAAAACATTCTCCATCTCAGATGTTCCGTATCGCCCACACACTGTACAAAGTTAGTGGCCGTTATGTTGGAATTGCAAGTGAGTTTTTCATAGTAATTAAAAAAAATAAATTTGAATTACATTAATTTAAATATTTTAGGCCCGAAGAAAGGGAAGCAGTATTTTTGCTGGGAAGCAAGGGTTTATAACGCTGCGAGATTTGTTTCGATGGGGCGAACGATATAAACAAGCTATAAAACCGAAAACCGATTTGTATGATTGGGATCAACATCTGGCAGACGAAGGTTACATTCTGCTGTCAGGTCGCAGTCGCCGCAGCGAAGACGATGCAATAATTTGCCAAGTTCTTTACAAGCATTTAAGGCGCCACGTTAATTCGGATCGACTTTATAATTTAAATGAAAATACGTCTCCAGTGACTAAATTTTTATTGGAGGAAATCCTAACTAGCAAAACACCGGGATTCGAGCACGTCGTTTGGACGACCAGTATGAGGCGTTTGGCCATATTAGTGGGGAAAACTATTCAGTTTAAAGAACCGGCTTTGCTCGTTGGCGAAACTGGATGCGGAAAGACGACAATTTGCCAGATGTTTGCAGCAATAGCCAACAAACTGTGTTTCAGTCTTAACTGTCACATGCATTCTGAAAGTGCGGACTTTCTCGGTGGCTTGAGACCAGTTCGGCATCTCGAATCTACTGACGTTGACGTGAAACTTTTTGAATGGGTCAATGGCCCCTTGGTCAAAGCTATGATTACTGGATCTTATTTTCTTGCCGACGAAATTTCCTTGGCCGAAGATTCTGTTCTCGAAAGATTGAACAGCGTTTTGGAATCGGAACAAACGTTACTTTTGGCGGAGAAAGGAGCGTGTGATGACAATGTCGAAATCATCATTGCCGATCCTGGATTTCATTTTATGGCTACGATGAATCCAGGCGGAGATTATGGCAAAAAAGAAGTAAAATTTAATTTTTAAAATTTAATTCACTATTTTTTACGTTTTATTTTTATTTTAAGCTTTCTCCGGCTCTTCGAAATCGGTTTACTGAAATTTGGTGTCCACCCGAACAAAACGAAGCAGATTTATTGCAAATTATCAAACACAACTTTTTGGTAGACGCGTCTTGGGGAGCCGCAATATGGGGTGTTGACAACATGCAAACCAAACTTGGAAATGGAATTTTATCTTTTATTAGTATGTTTAGCAAACATTCGATTGGCCAAAAGTAAATCGATTTTTCTTATTGTTATAGTGTTTTTATTATAATTAATTAATTTTTTCTAGGTATAAAATGAGTATTCGCGATATATTGTCGTGGATCCATTTTATCAATATCGCCATTAAATCTTCACAACCATGTGTGCCGATTGCGTACATTCACGGTGCGTTTTTGGTGTTTTTAGATTCGATTGGATCTAGTTCCATCGGATTTGTTAGCGACGTGGATAAAATTAAAGCGAAACAATGTTGCCTAGCATTTCTCGTTGATCAGATGAAACATATTTGTGTTGCAACTAACAGTGGAATATTTGCAAGTGAATTTTACAAAGATAAAGTGGAAATTCATTCCAGCGAAACAAAATTTGGCATCGATCCGTTTTATATTACTAAAGGCAAGCGATAAAACACTTAGGGTGACAACATAATTCATTTCTTTATTTTAGGGCCAAACAAAAACGACAGTCTAAATGGAATTTTTACTCTTTCATCACCATCGTCTTACCTAAACACACAACGCATACTTCGAGCTTTACAATTAGACAAACCGATTTTACTCGAAGGATCACCAGGCGTTGGCAAAACCAGTTTAGTAACGGCTTTAGCTAAAGCCAGTGGACACGAATTAATTCGAATCAACTTATCCGAGCAAACGGTAACTTTAATTTATTTATTAAGCCATTTTAGCTTATTGAAACATTCGATTTATTTCCAGGATATTTCGGATTTATTCGGAGCCGATTTACCAGTCGAAGGTGGATTATATGGGCAATTTGCTTGGCGAGAAGGTCCACTTCTGAAAGCTATAAAAGCTGGAAATTGGGTTGTGTTTGATGAAGTAATTTAATCGATGTCATTTTATATTTTTGTTTTATTTCTTAATTTAAATTTTGATTTTTTTTTTTAGATGAATTTGGCTTCGCAGTCTGTTTTAGAGGGCTTAAACGCATGCTTAGATTATAGAAAAGAAATTTTTATTCCCGAATTAGGGAGCACTTTTTACATCGGCAGTAAACCAAAGGGACACGAAACTCGAATATTTGCATGTCAAAATCCCCTTAATGAAGGTGGTGCTCGGAAAGGATTACCACGATCGTTTCTCAATCGCTTCACTCAAGTGTTCATCGAACCTCTGTCGACTCAAGATTTAAACATTATAACAAAAGCGATGTTTCCTGGTTTATCGGATGAGGCCTTAATTAAAATGATCTCGTTTAATGAACAGGTAATTAAAAATGGATATTACAGATTCCGAGTGAATTAGACATTGATATTATGAATTTTCAAAATGATTAATTTAGATTAATAAAGAAGTTGTTATCGAAAAGCGATGGGGTCAGCGAGGAGCTCCTTGGGAGTTCAACTTACGCGATATTTTCCGCTGGGCTGAATTAATAATTACGAATCGAACTAGCCAAGCAGAAATCAGTATGCACGTTAATTTGGTGTACAGAGATCGTTTCAGAAGCAACAATGATCGTATAATGGTAAGAATTAAAAATGAATAAGATTTTTATTTGTCAAAGTTAATCAAAGTTTCGACTTGCTTGGTTATTGCGGAGCATGTGGTGCGATTTAAAATTCCATTTTGGTGCGAATGGTTATTAGTTTTACTTTAATAAAAGATTAATCTCTTGAAAGCTTTGTTTATAACAGCTTTCAGTGATCAGGTGCGCCGTAATAGGATCGCCATAAATGTTAATTCGAAAAGCCGCGTGTACTTTATTCACATTTTAGCTAATTTTCGTTTTTTTTTTTGGAAATTTTCAGTTCGATGAATTGTTTTGCAAAATTTTTGGAGCCAACGTCGACATGCCTAGTAAAATTTCTCAGGTATTTATCAACGAAACACTTCTTCAAATTGGTGGTTCATGTCTACCCCGACTTGATTCTCAAAAATTCATCGGGAATGATTTAATTTCGCCAATCACACAATACCTCCTCCTTCATCAACAACTTTCAACTCTCGAATCTATCATGACTTGCCTGCAGAGGCAATGGATGGCCATTTTGGTATGTTAATCGAATAAAGGAATAATACTTTTATTAATGAAACGCACAAAAAAAAGGTTGGACATAAATCCAGTGGCAAAACCACACTCGTTAAATTATTAGCGCAGTTGACTGGAAACGATTTACAAATTCTAACCCTAAATTCAGCAACAGACACCATGGATTTATTGGGCGGCTTTGAACGGGTAAGCTTAAATTTTTATTCTTTTTCTTTACTGCTAATCGAGTTTGAGTATTACATACGGTGGATCAACAGCTTGAGCTGTCAGTGGCGATGAAAGCAGGTTTTCACCGCAGGATTATGGTCGGGCAGTTTCGTAGAAAATGCAAATACCATTGCTTAAGATTTTGAGTTGGGCTTAATTTAATCATTTGACACACTTAAACTAAATAAATACAAAGTGAAATCTCTAGCCAGTTAATAACAACGCGAATTTAAGACAATTTTGGATGTAATGGCTGTGTGTTAATACTTGGAGAGCTTTTAACTTAGGCTTTGTGCCAAGTTATTATCAATATGGCAGTGAGAGGCTTTTCAGCAACAGGCAGTAAGAGGGCAATTTCGAGGTACTATCTTGTGCTCGCATCACGAGAGTAATATGTTATGAACATCCGCGTTTAAGTTTTAATGTCATCGTATGTTGTTTGCATTAAGAACAACAATTTTCTTCGCGATGCTTGACACGAATAATTTCATCTTTATTCACTCGAAACAAATTAAATTTTTAAATCTATAGATGATTCTCGAATCGGGCGTAATTGTAAATAAATAAAAAGTTCGCTTGTGGACTTATCGTTCTCACCGTCGCATGACTAGAATAATAATTCACGAGGTGTTTACATATGCACATTTAACGATGTATCTCCTGAAAATACATCTACTTGAAATTCATAATGATAAAAATGCAGAAAAATCGAATATTGAAACGTGTAAAATTTTAGTGTTTATTTTGAAGGAGAAATTTCGAGACGATAACATCTTTGGACAGCACAACACCTTCCTCGCTTTATAGCAGTGAGTGAGCACTGCTAGTAAAATTGCTTTCCCAATATCTGATGGCTGGATGCCTTTATGGCCCTTTTTCAAACGAGATTTCAAAAGATTTTTTTCTTTTCCTTTTTTACAAAGCCAAACATCGTTTTTGATGCCAACGGCAACAATGATATGAAAATGAGAATTCAGATAAAATTAAACAATTTCGCATGTAATCAGATGAAACCGAAATGAATTCTCACACGACAAAAAAGTATTGATTTTCCAAAAGAACGAATGATTTGAAAGAAATAGGTGAAACGATAGAATTCTGCAAAATTTCTATGCAAAATTCGTAAGGAAAAATATTATAACTGAATAACCTTTACGGCCCAGTTTATTTCCCTAAGGACAGCACCTAATTAATTAGTCGGTCACTAACAAACTGCTACAGCGTTCCCATGGTCCCCTCATGGCTCGCAAATCGCGAATTCGTACTTTATTTTTTCCCAAAAGAAAAATTCTGAGGTTGAGAAACTGGCCCTTTCGGTTAAAGATAAAACGAAACTTTATCTCGCTATACTTACTTGTGATTAAAGTCACACAAATTGCCGATAAACGTAGCGAAGGTAAATAATACAAAAAGAAATAGTCGAGCACCGAATGACTTGCATTTAAAATTTAACTTGTTTTTGTTTATTTTATCGATCGGTTTCTGCAATCGTCATGCCGGGAATTTTAAGTGCGTTTCAAGTCTTAACCCGAGTTTAATTTAAAAACAAAATATATAAAAAAAACAAAATTATCCGGGGTTATGTATGCTAATGCATTCCGAAATAACTCGACCGTGAAAAGGTCGAATTGCAATACTTAACGGTTAACCGCGCATTATCAAACCTCTTTGGTTGCATGCGAGGAATTCTGACCAAAGTATCAGCGATTGAAATTTTTATCAATGCCAATCAACCGAAAAAGAGTCGCGAATATTTGATGTGTTTATCAACGACGGTTATTATTTCAGTGTTGATAACTCATGTTCGTTTTTAATTTAATATTCACTTTTCATTTACAATTCAGTTTCTGTTTTCAAATGATTAACCGATAAAATCTACGTCCAACACTATTTATCAACCGCGATAAACAATCGCTCGAGAATTAATGGTTATGGGCAGTTGGTTTAACCTATCAACTAAAAGCGATTCAATATTTCGTACAATCAAAAACAAAATAAAAAATGGTATTGGGGCATTGATTTTCTCCAAGGATTTCGAACGTCGAAATGTTGGCGGCAAATGATTTGACCAAACTGAATGCATGATGAATCAAGTTTCGCCTTCATGAATCGATCTATATTATTTCAGTCGACTGAAAAAAAAAATTTAGAAAAAGTAATTTTCAAAGGAATCCTCGTTGCAGAGTTAGTTTAAAGTCAGTTAAGAATACAAGTTTTGTTGCGACGATATCAGCACTCACTTAGAAGAATGTGGCTTGGAATGGCACTCGGGTTCATGCGTCAGTAGACAATGTTATTTGCGGTTAAAATCCACGTACGGGTCCTTTTCTGTGCGTGAAGGGAATTTGGTGGCTCTACTTTCATTGATCCCTGAGAGATCTCAAAAGACTCGATTCGTACAAAGCAAGATGGATGGCTTGTTTCATATCGTATTTATTTTTCTTTTTATTTTCCTTGTTTTCAAACTTAACGCAAACATGGTGAGAATAAAAATGAACTTTTATTGATCTTTAAAAAGAAAGGAAAAATAAATGAAAAAGCAATTTTTTTTAAAAAAAATTCACATTTTTAATTTAAAAAAATGAATTGAAATAAATATTTATTGACCTAAAAATAAGAAATGAAAATGTGATTTTGACCCACTCATAATTTACATAATATTAGCGATTTAGCACGTAACAGTAAAGATTAATTGAAAAAGAAGGAACATACAACTACTGGTTGGAGACTAAAACTTGTTAATTAGTCCGGGTTTTATGGGAGAAAAGTCTCTTAAAGTTGATGACTCGCAAAAGATTTATCAACTCTTTAATGATTACTGCCTCCGTAAAGTGTACAAGTGTAAGTGACGTTGAGCGTGGTAAAATTTTAATATTATATAATAATAATTTTTTCACAATAGTGAACAAGATGCACGTATAAAAATCCTTTTTTATCAGGTTTTTATAAAGTCTTGGGTTTCACAATTCAGTTTGTTTTTTTTTTTTTAAAACACGTTGAGCTTTAAAAACGATGGATTCTGCAAATAAACGAAAAAAAAAAATTTAAAAATGAAAAATATCCGAAATTCTCACTTAAAATTCCATTTAAAAAGGCTTTCAGAATAAACTCTGAATTTGAAATCAAGATTCTCCCATAACTTTGATAAAAACGAAATATTTAAGAGTATTATTAAGCACACTGGGGTATTCATTAATGCCTACTTTTAAAGAAACATGTTAAATACCGTATTCATCGTTGATAGAAAGACGAACTTTTTAATCGCTTCATTTTTTCGATTTGGTCAATTGCTTAAATTATGGATTTTTTTATCTCAAAAAAAAAAAAATTATTTGCTATCAGAAGCAGAAACGTCTTTTTGAATCGTAGAAATAGCTATTTTCACTTCTGACCTTCTTGTTTTCACTTGTTTTCTCCATTTTTTTCGTTCTTTAAGCCCTAGTTTGACGTAATGGCGAGTGAAATGTGCAGTGGTTGTCTCAATCCTTTTATCTAGACATTATTTAAGATTTGAGCTTCTGGCATTTGGTCCAGCTGCCTATTATAGCCATTGTTTATTGGATATTAAAGCTGTACGCCAAACTTATGTGTTTTACAAACTCAAACCCATCCCACTGCATTATAATTCAATAAGCAAATGATACAACTTGGCTTTGATTGAGTTTACGAATCTAAATTTCAAATTTTCTGCATATTAATTATTCAATCGTTTAATAAAGGACCGCAAATGGTAGAAAAGGCATATTTGTGTTGCTTTTATTCGCAACCTGTTTCAGTTTATTAAACCTTTATTTTAATTGGTCAATTTTGAAATGCAAATAAACGCTCGAAAATATCTCGATGAGATTTTTACTTTAACTGATTATATTTCTATATAAGTCTGATGTATAATTTTGCTTGTGGGATCAAAGTGTTTAATCTCATTTCAATCCATGCTGCTAATGATGCAACCGATTGTGCTTTCGTTCAATTTTTATATTATTCGACATTGCCGAGTTTAATCACGTTTCGGTTTGAGTTAAGAGGTGTGCAAAGTCTGAATAAGTAAATAAATTGACACGAAAGCAACTTTAAATCAAATTTTTGTCACCTCGAAGCAAGGTAATGTAAATGGTCCAGAAAACTCCACGTGAAAATAACGGGAGATTGTTAAAACATGATGTCGCTTGCACTCAATTCCCACCGAACTACCTCGGCACGTTTACCTCTGAAAATAACATTTCGCTTTTCAATAGTAACATCGACCATCTCCTGCACTATTAAAATTATCGGCACCGAAATCACCTTAGTGAAAAATTCGCAGCCGGTTTTCCCATCCACGTTAACGCCCCTTGTTGATCGGTTTCGTCATTTCGCATGATTGGCTACATTTTCAATCGAAAATTCCTCCCAGCCAAAATAACGTTAACGATACACCGACCAAAAAAAAAGTCAACCACGAAATTTAATTTAAATTCACTCCCTTACCTAATTATTGCCTCGAACCAAACCGCAATTTGGGACCATAAATAATTGTGAAAATATAACTATATATCCGTAATAAGCCTAGGTCTCTCCTCATGTCACAAAGTCGTCTCCCTGAAACGAAAACAAAAAAAATTAATGTATAATAAATCCATTAATTTGCATTCAAAAAGTATTAAAGGCACGGACGAACTAGGAAAGAAAAGCTAAACACGAGCGCAAATGTCAGTGTAACAAACTGGTGTGCTGTTGTTTTTGGCAAAAGGCAAAAATCAATGGACCAAATGAGGCAAGAGGGTGTCGTTATTATTTGTTCGTGCCACTAAATTTACTCCACACTTCCGCCCCGCGAGCCAAAATATCTCACTTTTCGAATTGAGTTATGCTTAATTAATTTATTTAATAAGTTGTTATATTCTTGCTGGGTTAGGGGATTATATTCCAAGCGAAACACGAAACTCTTATTACCATTAGGCAACTTTTAAGTAGATCTTAGAAACGGGGATAATGCAATGTTAGAATTAGTCTCGAAACATTGTTATACGGCATCGTTTAAACGAGTATTTCAGATTTAAATTTGTTTTTGACAATAAATTAATGAAATTTCTCTCGTCGCTTAATCAGCTTCTTTGAAAATTTATTTGCATTGAAATTTCTCTTATTTTTTCAATCGAATCGAGAAGCTCGAGTAAAGGAATCATTTATCTATGCAAATTACAAAATTATGATTTTCAAGTCCCATAATTGAAGGTGGCGCCCGTTTCACTCGAATGCGAGCAAGAGCAAACCGCGATGAAGAATCTTACTTTAGTCGTAATAACTCAGATTCTACACGAGAGAAATTAATTTTTCTTCCCTTCTTGAGCATCTATTTATCGTAATGGAATATTGGAGATTTAAATTTAATCTGTATGGAAAATGGCACTAAGTCTTTTTTTTTTTTTTTTTAAATGAGAGAAAAATGATTTTTATCAAAGAAGACAAACAATGTAAGATGACATTAAGTCACTAAAACCTTGCGTTTTTATGATACAATGTTTTTTTCACATTTGTGGCATCTTGAACTATGGATTACTCTTAAAGTACTTTTTTTCGTGTTTCCTTTTTTGTCGTCTTAAGGTGATTACTGTGTTGAAAACCTTTTTAGCCCACTCAAGAGAAACTTGCAGTGATGGCTGATTAAAGGGCAAAGATCTTTTGTTTGCTTTTTCTTTTTTATTTTTCCAAAAGTCATTAGCGATAATCCATAAGTACGTTGTTTACTAAGAAAATAAGTACCACCTCGTAATTTCGTTGCTTTTCGCAACTCGTTTTAATTACGAAAACATCGAAATAATAAGCTCTCATAAAAGTGGGAGAAGAAAAAAAAAGTTGAAATTGCGAGAAAAAGTTGTTGAGTTATCAATATATTTTGTCTATTAAATAAAAGTCGACTTGGGCTTTAAGTTTGGCTTCGTGCCATTATTTTCACCAAAAAGGGGACCTTTTGGAAATGCTGGTCGAATGGATCGAAAGTGGTGGAAAATTTTCTTTTTTTTTTTTTGATGAAAAAAATTTCGTTGACCACCTTGGGCATTTCGACTTTAACTTCAATTTCAACTCTTCAAATTTCTGCGGAAATGTTAAAAAAAGAGTTAAAGCTTTAAAAAAATTAACATCGGATGCTCAATCTTAAGATTTGAATTTAAAAGAGTTTGTAACCTCTGAGAGATGAATTGACGAACTATTTAAAATCCCCAAAATCTCGTGTCCGCGATAACCCACGTAGAAGCAATTCAGTTTTAAAACCCGCTAGACACTCGGAGATCGAGTCTGTGGCCTCGTGCCGAGCGAATCTCCAGAGGCAAAAATAAGACAAACGCGAAACGAGTAAAAGAAAAAAAATATTTAAACAAATAAATTTTACCATATATCCAACATTAAAGTGAAAGAAAAATGTCGTGTAATATAGAAACATAGGAACGAGTACGTACTCACATGTAGCTACGGTTGATGGTGCACGGATACGGAGCGCACGGCGAAAGATCTCCATCGGACGAAGAATTGGATGGCGGGAATCTCGGCGGCGGTGGCGGCGGGATCGGAGTGTCGTCGTCGCCTCCACACGAGCAGTAACAGCAGATGATGTCGGTAACGGCTCTTCTCAGTCCTTTGTGGAAGACGAGCAGCAGAGTCGGGTTGACGAAGGCGTGCACAAATGCCACGTGCAACGTGATTTCGTACGACAACTTGTATCGTTTGGCGCCTGGGTCGATGATGGTGACGACGAAGAGCGGCGTCCAGAAGAGCACGTACGCGACGGTGGTAATGACGAACATTTTCACGCGTTCGATGCCCTCGCGCTCGAATCGGTGCACGTAACTTCGCACGTGCGGCGTGTCGGCGCCCAGCATCGGATCGCCGCCGTCGCATTGCATCGAGACCATTGCGGTTACGAGGCTCGCGGCCCGCACTGCATCGAGCGGCGCTCGACTTAGGTCTTTGTGCAGCTTTCGCAAATGGAAGCAAGTGAGGAGGATGCAGAGCAGGTTGATGATGATCCACAGGATGTTAATGATGTGGTGTCTCATGGGTCCGTAGACGAGAGGACACATGTCGACCGCCTCCTGATTGCTGCTCAATGCGCCGCTAAGGAATGTGGGTCCCAAATTGATCGTGAGTCCGGCGAACCAGATCATGCCCATGCCGAAGAGCATGCATTGCGGACTGTCCATTAGCAGCGGCAGCGGGTTCTCCTCTTCGTCGGGGATGAGCGGCGCGTCGTTCAGAACCGTCGTCAGCATGTTGATGGTGGACACGGTGACGAGGAGGACGAAGGTCATTTCCAGGATCGAGCATTTGTGTAATGAAGTGCAGTTTAACACGCTCACGCCCAACGGGACGAGGATGGCGGCTCGAGCGCAGTCGACTAGACCTTGATGGAAAATCAGTCCTTGCGACCATCTACAATATCAACCTTCATTCAATTTGGAGTGCGCAAAAAATACGAATTTCGCGATTCGCAGTATGTTGCGCTCTCGAAATTGCGATTTAAAAAAATAAATAAATTCTATTAGTCTGCAAAAAAAATAATAATTAAGTTCGTCATCGAATTTTAACGTATAAAAATAGATTCGATTGAGTTTTGCTAAATTTCTACCTTTTGGTTTGATTTTAAAGGGGCCGAGATAGAAATGGCCGCCTTTAAAGCCGATAGGTAAACAAGAAGCATCTCGAATCGTTGTCACACACTATTCATCCTATAATTTATTCGTGGCAGTAAAAAAGATAAGACCACAAAAGCGCAGGAAAACACTCGTTTCACTTATAACTACTAATTAACCTCATTTCCGCAATACGTTTACGTCATACGACTAAACTATCAACACTTTACGACCTTTAACCAATTTCAACCATTCATTAACCGACCAACTCGACGGCCTTCTCAAGTTCTCGGAAGTCCTCGCCTGTCGAGTACGTGTGGTTGACGACGTCGAAACGATGATGAAAAATGAAATTCTACTTGTAAAATGCAAATTGCGTGACGCCATAACCCTTTTACGGGCTCCGTTGTGCCCTATTGAAGAGATTGATGGCCGTGAGCGAGACAAATTGAATTCTGGCCACCAAAGGTCATTGTAACCACGTACGGTTTAATTAACTACAAAAACTTCTATTTAAATGCGGCCTCTTCGGTTTGTTCGGGGGATTCGAACCGAGGCGAATCAACTCACTTTTTTTAGTCCTATTTTTTTTTTTTCTTTTTTCCCCCTTTTTCCGCTAGAGAATTTATCGTTGCCGATGGAATTGAACACCACGTTGATGGGTTTCCTCTTTACTTCCTTTTTCTTTTGTGAGTCTCGTTTAATGTTTTTAAGTTATTAAGGATGAATTTAAATGCATTTGTAAAAATTTTTTTTAATGTGGTCGGGGTTTCGGTTTCGTTTTGGTTTCGGTTTTTCGAGGCCAAAGGATCGTTCGGTTCGATGATTTATATGAATGGGAAATTGATATTTTTTTAAAGATGGCAGATTGAATGGTTCGTAAAAATAACTGTGAAAGGTTTGTTAAATATTTACGCTAAGGCGTGAGGGATTTGGTCGCTTACGTGATGTGCCATCTCGAGTTTTGTGCAAACAATTCGAATGGTTGAACAAACGGTTCTGCTTTGCCAATAAACCAAGCCATTCTCAACACCTTTTGCTAAAGAAATTTATTGATAAATTTTTTGTTTTATTTTACTTTGAATGAAACGTAAGTTAAGGTCGATGTTGAAGAATGGCTCGTTTTTAAGTTTTCCAGTCTCGAATTTGGAAATGATGAGGTGTTTGTAATTAAGATGAACATTTCCCTACTTAATATTACTTCATTTAAACACAACGGCGCTCGAAGGTGCAACTTACCTTTAATAAAGATTTTTTTTTTCAAAATGTTATGCGAGCTTGTTTGAATGGAAATGAGTACACGAACGTTACGATGCTCTGGACTTTTATTTGATTATTTTTCCTATTTTTAATTTTAGTATGTGAAAAGAATGAAATTCATTTACATTGCTTTTTTAATGTTTGAGTCGGCAATTAATTAGTATTTTTTTTTGCATAATTAAAAAATTAAATTCTTATTTTTTTTTACGGTTTCATTTCCCTAATTTGGGTTAAGTCGAAGGTGGAAATTCATTGATTTTTTTTCCCCATTCTTTTCTATTGGTTTTATTGATTTAACTAAGGGTTTCATTGCGGGAAAATGAGTAAGTTTGTTTAGTCAAATGATCAATTAATGAAGCTTGTTTGTATTGCTCCGCGAGCTTTCTAATGGCCAAAACCTCGGCCGAATACGAAATATCAAAGCATCGTAAAGGGATGGAAAAATTAACAAAATTCAATTGCAAATAACGAGACTCGATAAATAGACATCTTGTATACTCAAAACAAACATTTTCATTGAAAAATACCAAACTCGAGACACCGGAAAAGTGACGCAACCCATTACATTGATTTATCAATGGATGGGTTGCGTGACCAATCCTAGTAGAAAATTACACCGAATATCGATTTTCTTACTTGAAGAAAATAAAAATAAGAAAATTGCAACCGCAGTTGTAATCCAGCATCTTACCGTCTAAGCGCTTTGTTGGTCAAAATGAACATCATGATGAGCAAATTAGCTGCCATTCCTAAAATCGCCAAAGTGAAAAGGACGATGGCTTCGGTTTGTCCACCCGGATGACAGGCGAATGGCTGTGGCGAAGTCGTCGGCGAAGTAACGTTCGGGGTTATGCCGAATCTCATTTTTTTTTAAATTTTAAATAAAAATTAAAAAATTATAAAAAGCCAAAATGCAACAACCAACACTCGATTAATTGCAATTTGCCAACGACCGAAAAGTCGGCTCGAATTCGGAAAAAAAAAATAAATAAAATCAAACAGAAAGGAAAGAAGCGTGGGCTTAGGCTCGTTTTGCAAATGAAGGGACGTAATTAAACTGGAATTAGTAGCCGAGTCCACATTTCACGAGTAGCTCTAACTCGTTTATATCCAGTCACACATAGCCAGTCGGCTCAACTGCGGCTTTCTACTCCACTCCTTTGCCTCGCGTGTGGCTCCTAACACAGCTGAGCACATTTGCCGACTGAAAGGAGGCTGCGTTGTCATGGAGACCGTAGCCTAGCAACGCATCCTTTTGCGAGCACCAAACTGGAGGGTTTTGTCCGTTCGCACAGAGGTCAAAGGTCGTGTCCGATGAATTAAACTAGACGAGCTTTGCGCTCGATTGTCGAATGAATTTTCCTCGTTTCGTTTTCAACGCTTCTTCACGAATCGTTTCGTTTCGAGCGCAATTCCCGTGTAGACGTTTTAATCGAGATGGAAAAATCAATGCGAGCTTCGTGTTCGCTTGTTATCGGCGGTTTTTCACCGGTTCGAATGCGCCTGTTGCGTTATTTTTACTCTTCGAATTTGCCGCTTTTTTAAATTTTTTAAATTTTTAATTTTTAAAAAAAAATTTTTTTGTTGCAATAGAATTTTTTTTTATTGTTAATAAAATCGGGGAGTGTTTAACATTGGCTAAGTTTATCTCGGAGTATATTTGAATATTGGTTTTTCGCCTTTTTTATCATTTTGCCAAGTTTGCGTTTCTCTCTCTTTCTCTGTCAAGAAGGATTTGTTTGACTGCTTTAGCCATTGTGAGAAATGCGATCGGAATACAGATATCTAAAATCGATACTTAGAACATGTGCTAAATGACTTCATTAATACAATGGTGAAGAGAGCCTTAAATAAAATAAATTAAAATTGATTTAAAAATTTTTTAAAAAAATATTCTGCATTTTGTCATTTAATGACATTGTGTGGAACGATTCTGTTATTCAAGAACAAAAAAAATTTTATGGGTCATTGACAACGAAACATTTTATACCGCGGGAGGAAATTGTTGACTCCACATTGCGCATGGAATGAATTTCGTAAAAATGGAAGATGTTTTTTTTATTCCGCGAGAAAGGATAATAAATTGAAATTTAGATCTATTAAGACTCCAAATCGATGAAGCGACGTGCGAGTGTGAGACAATATCACAACAACTTTTATTATTTATTATTAAAAATATTTTTTCACACAACAACAACAGCAGTCGACTTCGGTTTTAAAAAAAATTACTCCAAATCGAGTAAATCATCCATACATTTTCAACAACAAAAAAACATTGTAAATAAAATTACACAGTTTTTTAACCGGGATTAGAGCGGCGCACCGATCAATGCTTTACTGCCAACACTATACCCATGGGTAAACCACGTTGGATTTTACAATTTCCGTGTCGCGAGGGGAATCTGCAGTGCGATAACTCTCAAAACTATTCGTACGCTTTCGGTTGCCCGAGTTAGGTGCGAAGAAAATGATGGTACGCAAATGTATTATTTATGGACTACATTGTAACCATTAATTGAAACGCATTAACATCCGGGCAATTTAGGAATTACGTAGCGCATTATCCCGTTCATCATCCCCCAACACGACACTCAATTCGCATTTCTGATAACGCTCAGATTATAATCCGCGTATAAAATTAGCACGATGCGTGTCCACGTCGTCTTTTATCGTCGCCAGAAACGATAAATTGCATTGTTTGTCGGTGTCACTTTCCATTAGGGTTAAGTCTGGTGACACAGTTGCACTTCATGTCCCCTCTGGGTCCAATCCTTTGAGTAGCTTCAATATTGCTATTGACTTTTTGATGCTGGATCCTTTCCCATGGGTTTTATATTTTCCCCCCTTTTATATTTCGTTACATACTTGATTGAAACGTGTCCTGGATATGGAGTGCACTGTTGATATTAAAATTGGTTTTTCTTGGCAAACTGCGCTATCTCGCATTAAATTGGTTATTCGAATCTCTTAATATTTTCGCTACTTTCTGCTGGATGCAGAACGTTCAAATCAGGTTATCCGATTGCAGTTACAATGGAAATCCACTTGAAAACAATCAATAAGCCGAGTGCGATTTTCAACTCGCTTCGTTTGCTCCGAGTTATAAAAGTCGGAATCGAATGTGATTTTTCAACTAAATTATTTGTCTTTGGTCTACTGAGCATTTTCCTCACTTATTTATTTACATTCCATTATTTGATTAGCGACCAAATGTCACGCAGACACGGTTGATTAGGGAAATCGTGTAGTTGGTGTCCTGAAAATATCGACTAATATCAACTCGACTCGTAAAGCGACATTCTTATTTACAGAACCGAACGAAAAGTGTCGAAAAGTCAACTCGGCCCTGCGGCAAATTGGCCAACTTGTCTGACAAATCTCGACCAATCGGAGTTATTCTCGTTCGCTTAGCCTGGAGGAAAGTCATTCGAAATTTTCTCTCGCATCCACAGTCGCAAATTTCGAATTCGTTAATTTAAAACGAATATCGAATACGAGACATCCTGCCACGTTGTTTGGCGAGGTCAGCGCATCGAGCAGTATTAAAGCTAATCCTCGACTGTATTTTAAACGCATTTACGATGGCAGTATGATGCCGACATTTGCACGGAACGGAAATAATTTTTAATTAGCCCTCGAACTATATATTTCTTAATCTCACGTTAATTACGACGTTCCCATTTCGTTTACGAATATCGGGTTTATCATTCATTTCGTTCCGCCAATAACGCTATTGCCGAGGGATTACGTCGAGTGGAAGGTTTAATCGCTGTTGTTATGGTAACGGCAACAACCGATCCATTTCTTAAAGGTGCCAAATTGATTGTAGCTAATTTAATTGGGAAAAATACTCGAGAGGTTGGTAACCGGATATTTTTCTATCTTCAATTTATCCCTACTTAATTTTCTTTTCCCAATTTGATGTTTGACAGTTCCTTTAGTCGGATTAAATTGGACTTTAAATTCAATCAGAGCATCTTTCGGACCCTCGAAAGACGTAAACAGAAAAAGGAATAAGAGGATTTCAAATTGGATTTTATTAGCGACTGTGAGCTCTTAAATAATCCTTTACAAGCTGTACTTAAGCCTGGATGAAGACATGGTCGGGAACTCGCGAAATAATTAAAAAAAATTTATCAATTAGTGATATTCTCGGCGAATTTTACGTTCCGAAATTCTATTCGCAACGGACTTTCGAATTTGGTCGGGAACTGCAAAACGACTTTTGGAATCGTTCCAAAAGTCTTTCATCCGAAGTGACAATTGTTCCACTTTCGGTTTTACTCCAGAAATATTTCGAGCTCAAACTACACAAATTGTAATTTTCGATCATTTCAATTTGCCCTTTCTCGAAACGTCTTTTTAGTCGCTGCGTAATCAGTCGAGAATACTTAGACTAAATTTTCGCTGCATCATTTGAAGGAAAATAGATTTTCGGGCAGCCATTTTTTTATATTTTGCACGTAACAGCAGTCATTGATCGCGTCTGTGCTCGTGATTAATAGCTCCATCTTTGCAAACCCGTGTTGCATCCTCTTCTTTTACTCGGCAGTTAGGCCTAACGTATTGAATTATGTTGCGAACCGAGCTCAGCTGTAAGTCTGGATTTAATCTCGCTTGGCGCTCTTACTTAATGGATTTTTGATGTTTTCACCGTGTGACGTTACGTATTCAGTCGCTTCCTTACTTCGCACTTTTATTTTCAAACTGGAATATCGAGTCTTTTCTCTTTCAAATACTTTATTTGTTATTTAAATGAGAGGAAAGGAAAAAAAATTTCAACAAGTGATAGCTGCAACAATAAACTCAGATGCCTGTTTGTGTCTGATGAAACGTTCAATTTTTATTTTATTTTTCCATTTTTTTCTTTTGTTGAATTTCAAACTTTGAATTAAATTCATGTATCCGAAGTTTTCATCAGCTGTCAACGGCACGTGTTTCGTAACTTGCTACAGGTGAAAGAAGTCGGAAACAAGCACTTTTTTTTCTCGCGAGATGACACTTGATAAATTGAATAAAAAAAATTCCAACAAGATATTTTTTGGTGTTGAATTCCCAACTTCCCTTTTAACACGAGTGTTCGCAAAAAAAAAAAATTTGCAAAATTCAATTTGCTTTTTTGCAATTCAAAGTCTAATAGAAATCATTACTTATTATTTCACACTTTTAATCTCAAAAAAAAATTTCATTTCAGAATCGTACATAACCTTAAAAATATAAATCGATATTAAAGTTTGCAAAGATTTTATTACATTTTTTATTGGATCTTCACAAAAAATAAAAATCGATGCATTTTGAGTTTTAATTGCATGTTTTCTGGCAAGTTTTTTTTTAAAGTGGCCATTTATTTTTATTAGTTTAGTCGATCCATTATTTTTTTTTCTTTTCATCCAGTAACTTTTTAGTCAAGGCTAACGTTGTTTAGTATTCCTACGAGGAAGGCAAAGTGATGAGCGAGCACATGGTAGCAAATGCACAGAGTTTGAGTTCATTACTCAAGTTTCCAAAACCCGAGTTGAGCTTTTTGTGTTTATATTGGGAGTTTCGTGCCAATTTTTTTTTTTAACCTTTGCTGGAATTTGGACAATTTGCCAATTGTGTTATAAGTGAGTTGGAATCCGGAGTAAAGCTGTTACCGTAATTAAGCGTTTGATTTAATGCTTCGTTCCGAAACAATGAAACGTACGAATTCGACTAATTCAAAAATCTCAGCGAGAAAACCGTCTAAATATTACTTTTTATAACTGGAAAAAAAAAATCGACTTGAAAAAACCAGGGGAAAAAAAATTTTGATGGACGACGAGTGCAAATCGTCACTTCGGTTTACCCTTTTATTTCAAAAAATTCTTTTTTCTGAAAGTGTAATGGAAGTGGCAAAAAGTCAGCTAACTTTGACATTTATTGATATTGAAGCCTTTAACTTTATAAAAGATTTTTTTTATCATCATCATCACATTCACTTTCCATCTACGACTTTCTATTGGATTCCCTTTAATAACGGGCATCGAAAGAGAATGGAAATTTCGAACGGTCCATGTGATACCGAAGTAATATCGCTCTAAAAATTTGTCGTCGAATTCAACCGGTTGACAAATATTGCAATTTTACTATCACGACCTTGATTTGCCGCAAAGAGACGATCCTTTAAAGAAATATATACGTACATGTAAAAAAGAAAATATAAAAAAGGTGATTATTTCCAGCAGGGTGGTTTGTGCCACACTCGTGGGAGGAAGTTGAAGAGAGATTGCCATGCCTCGGATGCCATTCGCTGCTTCCACGAGTCGTTAAATATTCATCTCTCATCTTGGCAGACGAGTAATGCCGTAGTGGTTGGTAGTGGCACGTAATAAATTTGAACTGAGCGTCTCACTCCTTGTCAAAGAGAATGGGGAAAAGAGTTTTGCTTGTTGATTAAGTTTCGCCGCCACCCAACAAAAACCCGATCGTTTTTCATTTTAAACAAACTTCCATTTTATTTTTATTTACTCGAAAATTTAATTTCTTTAAGTATCTACCGGGAAAATGGTGAATTTTTAAATTTCTCTCAATTTTTAATGAGAAGTAAATGGGGAAAGATGGATGCAATGTGCAGCCGAGCTGTACGGTTTATACAACCTTAGTTTTTACTACCGAAAAAAGTATACGCGATCGTTAACAACGTTTTTCTTTTCTTTAAATTTACCGAAACGAGATTTGGGGATAAAAAAAATATGAAGGTATCGATGACGCGGAAATTGGGGTTATCGAAAGGCGAAAAAGAATTAAGAAATTGTTTGCTTTGTTGCTTTCGATTGACACGTATCGATTTGGGGGTAAAAAAACGGCCAAGATTGATGATATTTCGACGAGTTTCTTTAACTCGTGTCTCGTGGTCATTGGCATGGAAGATAAAGATGTTGTTGTTGAGTTTTGAGCTCTGAGAAAAGTGCACGCGATGGGGAGCAATTTCCTTTCCTTGTCCTTTCATTTTCCATCTTTTGATTCATGGTTATGGGTTTGTATCTGACTGGGCACAAACTATTTGTGTGCACGAACATCTACACGGGGAATAAATGTTTTAGTACATGATTCTTGCATGCAATTTACTAACGGAAATAAATTTTCTTTTTTATTTTTCATTTCAATTTGATTTGATTTTTTTTATTTTTTTTATTAAAGAGCGAAATGAACAGAAGTCTGGAATATTTAGAAAAGCAATTGATGTCTATCATCACACACATTAAACTGGCTCGCAAATCCAACCATGAAATTTGCTTGACGGCCATGTTGGAGGATTTCAAAAATAAAATTCAAATTAACGGTAAGACATTTGCTTTTCATTTAATTTCATACAGATTTTTTTTTTTTTCGTCGGACGACATAAGAATATTTATTCAGAATGTGTTTGGCGACATTGCGTGACCCTCGCACTGTTTTCTCTTTTATTTGTAAATTCATACAATTTGGCCTCGTGAATGTTGACCTCCATTTTCAAATGTTTTGCGAAATTGTGTGCAGGACCTATGGTCTTGTTTCAACAAAAATTTCATGTTTGTAAAATGCTTTTAAAATTCCTTGAGCGAATGTAAACAAAATTTGATTTTTATTTCGGTGCTTAAAAAGGATGGGAAAACTAAAATTTCAGCTTGAAACTAGTAATCGTCATACGTGACCATGTTCTTTTACGGTTTTTACGGATTGGTTTGTTGAACACTTAAAACGTGTTGCGGTTCCAGTAAATTAATAGAGAACTACAATAAATGTCCTACTACAAAAACATTTCTTTTATTTCTTTCTTTTTTTTGCGGTTAGACGATGAAAATCCGAGAAAATTTATTGAACTTGTTTATAGCGCGATAAATCGTCCGTGATTGGAAAATATTTCTCTATTTTTTTATTTTATATTTTTTTATTATTTCTCATATTTTAAAATTTCCTACTTTTTCCAATATATTTTCAGCAAACAAAATTACGACCACTGCGGAAATGTCGGCGGCGTGGAACGAACGCATAACTCAAGCAAAAAATTTACTTGCCAACTTACGCGAATTAGATGGGATTGACTGTTATTTGAACGGTAAATTTTATTCTTTAAATATTTTTAAAAAATTCGACGAGAAATTTTTTCGCGTCTTTGGTTAGCGATTACTTTTATTTGTATACATAATGAATGGCGATGGCAATTTATCATGTTGTGGTATCAGCAGGAGTCGAGATACATGCATATTAATGAGAAGTTTAATTAATTGACCCATAGTAAAATCGGTTATCTCTGACTTATTTTACATTTTCATCTTAATCAATTTGTCATTCTCTTTACAGAAATGAATCGAATGGAAGAGAAATTCAGAGATGCGGATAGACAAATCCAAATGCTAAAAGATTCGCCAATAGCTGGTGGTCAATTCGAATGGGTTGACAGTGTCCTCGTTCAAGCTGTCAAGTACGGACATTGGCTTTTACTCGATAACGTCAACTTTTGCAGGTTTGCATTACATTTTCTCTGTTTGTCGTTTAATATTGATTTCGTGTAATTATTTGTTTTTTAAGTCCATCGGTTTTAGATAGGCTGAATGGGTTATTAGAACCAAATGGTGTGTTGACCATAAACGAAAGAGGAATAGTCGATGGTGAAATAGTGACCATTAAACCGCATTCGAATTTTAGATTAATTCTTGCAATGGATCCTAAAATCGGTGAAATATCTCGGTCAATGCGCAATCGCGGAGTTGAAATTTACGTCAATGGAGAAGTAAATTTTTAATTCATTAATTTTTTTTTACTTCATTATATCTGTGTTATTATTTTTTTAGGATGAGAAACAATTTAGTAATTTGGATACACATAGATTATTGAATAGTATTGGTTTGTTTAATCTCCCATTACAAAAACTTTTACTGGAAATTCATCTGGAGATTCGAGAAAAATTTTCCTGTGAGTTTTTGTTTGTTTAAATTGTTTAAATGTTTGTTGTTGGGTTTGATATTAATGATTAATAACTTTGATATTAGTTTCGGAAAAGCCAAATTGCTTGGATCTCTTTCGCGTTGCATTTTTAACTGTTCAGCAAATTAGTTTTGGTGTTGACATAAAAATTGCATTGGGTCACAGCTGTACCGATACTTACATTAACAATCAAAGGAACAAGGCTAAAAAGAAAGTAATTTTTTTCTTATTTATGTGTTATTAACTCGTTAAATAAAAAAAATTTTTTTTTTTTTCAAGGAACTGCTCGGCATTATAAATCACAGGTTGTTTGATTCAAGCAGCTCATCTTTATCGAAAGATTTAGCCGAGAACTTAGTGCCATCTGTTGCAGATTTTGTGGCGGATTATTCCAAAGCAGTAGTTGACAATCAGATGGTTATTTTGAAATGTTTATGTTATAACGTTACGGGGAAGGAAAGCAAAAAGTAATTTGTTTATTTTGAAAATTTTAACAATTTTATTTGATATGATTTTTTTAATTAGGAATTTAACTACTTTTTTCTTCGATCCTGTTGGAAATCCTGAAGATTTTATTTACTTTGCAATTAAGATTTTTATCCAGCACGCGTCACCAAAGGATTTAGAACTAAGAAAATTAAAATTGGACGATTTCTTTCGGCAATTGCAATCTGATGATACAATAAATTCAAGGGTGTGGAAAAAATTTGGCACATTTTGCAATAAAATCATGCAAGACGAATATGTTTCTCGATTTTTGTCATCGAAACTTATCAAAAGTAATGCCTAACTTAAAAAATTTTATTTAAGGAATTAAAATATTTTTGTTTTATAGTTGATGACATTCCGATGGATCTTCGCTGGTTTATGCAAGTGCGACGGACATTTTTACTTGAAAACGTAGTGATTGAACAAAACGGAATCGATATTGATCATTTATGCAATAGTTTTTACTTATGGCTGAATTTACACATTTTAAACGACAAGCTTAAAAATCTTAATGAAAAAACTAGCGCAAAAGTAAATGGCAACAAGAAAATGAAAAAAGCAAATCGTCTATTGCTGGATCAAGGATTTGGTCAGGTCATACAAGACTTGAATAACTTTTTAAAAATGCTGATCGAATCTCTGGCAACGCACTTTGCTGATGTTTTCATCTACACGGACGATGAAATGAAAAATGCAAGATTGTATTTTTCACAAAAAAAATGCTTTACTTATTGTTTTTATTTAATTACAGATCGAAACCGGCTTACTTTGGTTGCAACGATTGTTTACATTCATCAATGTTGACTTTCCTACGTTTGATTCTACTCGTACCAGTACTCAGCTGTCTTTACATTGGATGTGGTTAAATGAAGAATTCTTAGGCAAGATTGGTTCTTCATTTCGTTTATCTAAGAAACTCAATACGATCTGGAATAAAATTGATCAACGTTTGGTCATTACCACACATTCATCGCATGCTCGATGTGAATATTTTCGCCGGTCGCTTGGAACAATTTTGCCGTTTAAAACATTGGAACAAGCTCGAGCATTTCAAAAATTGAATAAGTAAAATAGAGCTATTAGAATATAGTTAATTTATATTCATTTGATAATTTCCTCATTTTAGATTAAACGACAAATTGATTTTATATTCTCCATACGATTCGAGGGAATTTCAAAATGAAAATAGACAAATTCTAGAAAAAGTAGTAGCAATAATGAACAGTGGCAACGTCAAAATAGCTTTGCAA
Organism: Henia vesuviana; assembly: GCA_034696185.1. NCBI lineage: Eukaryota > Metazoa > Arthropoda > Chilopoda > Geophilomorpha > Dignathodontidae > Henia > Henia vesuviana. Next base: position 2,919 of record JAQFZU010000447.1, on the reverse strand, counting down.
GATGCTTACGTAAAAATTTTTAACTGTGATTTGCGTTGTGGTATGTATATCGTATTGTTTGAGATGAAAAATAATTACTTTTTTCTCCTATTTTTAGTTATTCGAGAGATTTGCAGTTTGGAAACAATTTTTAATGAAAATTTCCCACTTCGTTCATCAAAGGATGTTTATAATGTACAATTGTGGCCTGTTACTGATCACTTCAGCATCTTGAACGAAATGGCATTTATAAATCAATTGTTTATTACTCCTGATGGTGTGAATGCCGATGCAATAGAAGCATTTGCTGTTCAGTTGTTGCAAACAAATGCTTTGCCTAGTCATTTGGCAGCTTACTTTATGTTAAGCTGTGCATTGAAAGAAGTAATACTGAATTTATTTTTAAAAATGTGGAATTTATTTCTTAATTTTATTTGCTATTTATTAGGGACAACCATTGATTCATCATGTACAACGAATACTTTTCGAATTTTATAATCGTTTCGAACATTCAACTGCAACTCGCAAACCAGATTTATTGCTGCAATTTCTAAACCATGGGAAATTTGATACTGAAAATAGTTCTATTCACACACAAATAAAAGTAATGTTAAATCATTAACATTTTATTACTTTTTTTAACGAATTTAATTTTTAGAGTTCAAATGCTGTTACTTGGGCATTGCAAAGTCTTGCGGCAGCACATTTGTTATTGACAAATTGCAATCAGCCTATAAACGACGATGAAGTTTCTAGCTTTTCGATCGGTCTGCAATTGGGATCTTGCCAAGAAAAATGTGAACAACTTTCTACATTAAATTTTATTTGGTGGCGACACGCACCACTTTTATCTTCCCGTTCATTTGATGCTAAAGCAAACGATTGCAAATTATTACTTTACGTTGTACGCCGTGCAGTGACCACGCTTGTCAGTCAAACGGATGCTAATATTGATTTACCTGCTAATACTATTGAAAACCTTATTGAACACTTGAAAAATCACTCCGAAAAGGATATTACATGCTTGTTTAACGCACTGCAAGTTTCTATTAGCAATATCGATGATGGTAAACAGGAAATTGATCACGAAGATATGAAAAATATTGGAAAATCTTGGCTTTTAATTGGAATTATTCAAGCTAAGATTTTGTCTTCAGTTGGCTTAGTTGACATAGTCGAAAAGCAAACAATTTTGTCAAAATATGCTGAAAAAGAACTGATCGATAACACACGGGAACTTCAAGTTCACGATATGATGTGTAAAGTAGAAACGGGATTCAGCCTTGATGATTGTTTTCCCAGCTTTCGCCATCCACATGTAAATAAAATGCTAGGAATGGTCATCGACTTAGAAAATCAACTTTCGACTCTAAAGAAAGACGTTGCAGCAAGACCAGAGCTATCGCAAGTAAGAAAATGAGCTAATGTTTATAGCTTCAAATTTTTAATATACTTACTTTTAATAGTTTCAAAGCCTTCGTAGAGAATTTGATCATTTTACAAGTAGTATGTTATCATACACGCGCATAAATGAATTGATGAAAAATCTGGTTTTTGATGCATCAACCAACGCCCCATTGGCTATAATAAATCAGCACAAAACTTTGAGAGATTCTATCGTAAAATTTATAACGATGATGAAGGAAACTTATCCAATGTATTGCGACATTTGGGGTGCATTGGTTTTAGCCTTGTATCAAATTATTCACGGGCTTGATTTATTGATTCAGACATTTTTAAGGGAATTTTACGGTTACAATTCTGTAAGCTAAATACAGTTTAGAATTTTAGATTAACTAATGTTATTAATTAATAAATTACCTTTCAGGGCAAACTGGCCAACACATTACGTGGTTTTGCGAGTTTTCCTTGGATTAATTGTGATATTAAATCATCAATTCAACTTGTAGAGGAAATCTTAATTCCGAATTTAAGACATGAGGGCAAAGTGCTTAAGCAAAATTGTGCAAACGAAAACATTTTAAATAAATTATCTTTATTTTTTGATAAGATGGAATTGGCTAAATTTGTTAATAGGTATATAGTTTCGTTTGGTGCTTAATGATTTTATTCATTTCTTGCGTTAATTTTAGTCTGTTGCAAAGTTGTTTACATGAAGTTTACAACTTCGTCGTAACTAACAAAGAATTGAATGCTGACAGCACGAGTGTTTTACACGGTCTGTTGAAAGAGTTTGCTGTTCATTGGCAACACCAAGAGGACGAAAGGCGCAAACAAGAGAACGAAAAGGAAATGCTTTATCAGTACAGGACTAGAACTCACTGTGAAGAGGCGGACGAAAGCAAACAAGACGAAATAGAAAGAAAACGTTTGTTCCCAAACTACGAATCGGTGAATTAATTATTGCGGGATTATATTGTACTTTGGATTAATTTTGATTTGTTAACAGGAATTTTCAGATTTAAAGACCGAACCAACATTGGGGGAGACAATCGATGATGAAATACCTTTGGAGACTGAATCTTGCGATATCGGATCATTAAATGCAAATGTCATTTTTACCATTTGTGACATTCATGATAAAATAGTTACCAATTTTTCGCAATCACGTTGGTTTAAAGGAATGAAATCGCAAACTTTAAAAGAGGATTATGTCATACCGTTCTTAAGCCGCTACAAAGTAGCCTTGCATTTGATTCAACATTCTGCTTATGTTATTGATGCATCAATGGACAGCGAATTATTGGGCGGCCATTTGATTGCGAGCAGTGTTTTACAAGAGGCGATGGTTCACAAGTCGGCTCAAGTACGTTTAAAAAACGATTCTTGTGGAGTGAGAATTTATTTCAACTTTTTATTCTTACAGATGTTAATTTCATCAAAAGAAGCACCTTACGATATTTATCACGATTCAAACACAGCAGAAGTTGCTCAGTGTCGGTTATTTCTCGAAAAGTTTGATTTTAGAATATTAGGATT
>JAQFZU010000446.1:0-26491 GCA_034696185.1 Henia vesuviana | reverse complement strand
GGGTTGTGCCGCCTCAGGTGGTGCAGTGGACGCGCCCCGGGGTCACCTGACCGGGACCCATGCTGCCCTCTAGTGACATCTGGTCACAAACAATCGAATTAAAAATATTTTATTCGTTGATAATTAATAAATTTATTACAAAATAAGAAATATAGAAAAATCTAAATTTGCGATAGTTTTTATATAAATGTTTTTGGCATTGAAATCTTAAGGCAATGGATTCACTTCGAATAAAACTTGCTCAAAAAAAATGATTCTCACGATAATATTCCCAATGTAAGAACATCGAAACAAATTTCGCAAACTCGAACCGGTTTATTTAAATTATATTTTATGATTGGCATTTCCTTATCGGAACAACGCGAACACAACAAACGACCGCAATGACGACTAGAAAAAAATTATAAAATTTAAAAAAAGTTTTTTTTTTAAAGTTTTTAAACTTAAAAAAAAAAAACTTCAACGCACCAATGATGTTTTCTCGTCGTAATTCCAAACTTCGTGCAACATTCGTTACAAAAATCACCTTCGACCCACGGCGGTTCCTTCAATAGCAAATCTTTAAAAAAAAATAAAAATTAAATAAATAAAAATTAATTTAAAAACAACAACAAATACCTAATAAACGACAAAGTAATTGTTTCGTTGGAACTTGATAATTAAATATTGAAACTCCGTGTCTATTGACAACACCCAAACAAGCACCAGTTTTAACAATGGCTCTACACAACGCACCATTGCCGTTAATGTAAGCTAAAAGCAAACCAGTGCTTCCTTCGGCATCGGGTTTATTTATCGGATATTCGGGCATACATTCGACGAATAACTCGAATATCGCCGCCGCACTTTCACGTCCGTATTGGCATAATACGTGGAATGGGTTCTGCCCTCTGATTTAAATAAAAAATTTTTTAAGTAAATAATAATTAAAAAATCATTAATTTTTACCTTAAATTTACACTTTCGGCATTTATCGACGATTCGGTCAATAACGCACGAACACTCGCCAAATTCCCTTTTTGTACCGCAACGTGTAATGCTGAAATATCAAAAATAATTAAATAAAAGTTAATAAAATATTTATTAGTTAAAATAACCATTGTTAAGATTGTCATCGAGCAAATTATAATCGATTTTATTTTCGATTAAAATGGAACAAATGGTCGAATGGTCATTTTCTGCCGCAAGATGCAATGACGTTTGTTTCTGCGGGGTCAAATCATTGACATCGGCACCCGCGAGAATCTAAAAATCAAAATTAAAATTAATTTCCAACAATACTCAAGCCTATAACAATCAATTACCAAATTCCGGACGATTATTTCGTTGCCGGTGACGACTGCCAAATGTATGGGCGCCATATGATACGAATCTCTAACACGCGAATGGATATTCGCATTGATGCTAATGATAAACAAAACACTTTCGATATCGCATTTCTGTATCGCCAAATGTAGAAAATTCCGACCTTTGTTATCAAACTAAATAAAAACCAAAAATTAATTTTATTCAATTTTTAATAGTCAATAATTAATTACTTGTTCGGCAGCGGTCGGTTCCCGATCCAAAATCGCTTGCGCGGCTTTGTTATTCTTCGTAACCATCGCCAAAGCAAACGGCGATAATCCCTGTTTATCCCTCAAAGACAAATCCAAAGTTGGATGCGATAACAAAAGCGATATTATCTTCGGATGTTGATTAGTAATGGCTACGTGAATCGGTGTCAACCCATCGGCATCCTAAATAAATAATTATTTAATAACAAATCAAACCAAAATCAATTTCACAAACCTTTTTATTAACATTCGCATTGTGTTCTAACAACGTTTGAACCACAGCCTCGAGTCCCCACGCACAGGCCAAATGTAAGGGAGTTTGGAGATCCTTCGCTTCGTCACCCCCTCTACCGTCGGGGCCGGGTCTTCGGGGACTGTCGACATCGCAATTACTTCGAATTAGAAAACAAGCAACGGCTTCGTTGTTTTCATCAATCGATCGATGTAATAACGTTTGATAACAACCGTCGGGTCCTTCGCTCCAGAAATCGGGATCGCAGTTGTGTCTGATTAAAATAGATGCGATTTCTTCTTGACCGGTCTCTAATGCCACCCACAAAGGACAATTGTTGTTCTCGTCTACGACACTCATATCCACGTTTTTATCGCACAATAATTCGACTACACGCGGCAAATGACGTTTGATCGCTAATTGCAACGGAGTTTCGTTATCTCTGGTCCTTGAATAAACAAAATAAATTTTTAGAGGAAATTTAATTTTCAGTTTTTACTTTAATAATGTATCGGCGTCGTTGTCTAATAGGAAAATAGCGGAGTTGACGTCTTGGTTTAAAATGGAGTGGTGAAGTAAATTGAGTCCGTCGGCATCGACTGCGTTGACGTCCGCGCCACACGCGAGGAGTTGTCGAGCGACTTGATGAAGACCCATGAGTAAAGCGAATGCCAATACCGTTTGATCTTGAGAATTTTTAACGTTAAAATTCGGGACAATTAATTTGTTGTCGTCGGTGCGCTGCGAATAAGCTGAAATTGATATAAAATTAATTTTTCTCAAATTGAGATTTTATTAAAATTAATTTTACCTTTGTGTTCTAAAATGACTCGAATTACTTGTTCGTGTTTGTTTATGATGGCTAAATGCAATGGCGTTTGTTTATAAACGGGAATTTCTTCATTTTCAGTTTCATAGTTAAGAGTATTTGGTTTAAATGTTTGTAAATTCGGATTTGCGCCTGCGCGGAGTAGCGATTCCGTCAATTTTACGAGTCCAAATTCACAAGACGTATGTAATGGTGTTTCTCCCTTTAAAAATTAAAATTACAAAAATTAAAATTTTTCTAAAAATTAAAAATTTAAATTTAACCAACCTTTTTATTCGCGTAATTCGGATTAGCGCCATTATCGACAAGAAAAATAGCAGCTTTTTCATTTTTCAATTTGCCCGCCAAATGCAGTAAATTATCGCCGCTTTCTCCACTCACTGCATTAACATCACTACCACGAGCGATGAGCTGCGATGCGAAACTGTCGGAATCCGTTGAAAAATTCAGCGATTGAAGTGCGGTCCAAAGTGCAGTTTCGTTGTCCACATTTCGTCTTTCTAATTCCAAAGGTTTATAATTGAGCACGAGTTGGAAGACGTTTTTATTATTAGCCGTAATGCAGCGATGAAAAACGGTACTAAACAAAAATCAATTTAATATCAAATTAATTAAATATAATAATAAAAATACCAATTGGAAGAATCTTGTAAATTCGGATTAGCGCCTTTATCCAGCATTAATTTAGCAACGTTTGTCAATGTTTTATCGTTGTCGCAATCCGCTAATAAATGTAAACACGTTTCTTCGTTCACTGGAGTCGTGTTATTTACCGATGCTTTGTGATTTATTAGAAAAATGGCCGCTGGCTCGTCCCCTATTTTAAATTAATTAATTAATTAATCAAAAAAATTATTTTATTTTACTTCTGATGATTGCTTTGTGTAATAACGTTCGTCCTCGTTTATCTCTCGCATTTACGTCTGCGCCGTGTTGAAGCAAAGTTTCGGCGATCGATGTTTGGTTGCTCATCAATGCTAAATCGATTGGTAAATCGTCGCGGTTGTCGGCTTCGTCTAAACTATCGTTTAATTGTGACGTGTTTTCGACTAAATACAAAAATACGACATCTTCTCGTTTCATTCGGATCGCGAAATGCAGTGGAAATTCAGTTTTCGTTTTGAACATTTTATACAAAAGTGGTGCGGGCATGTGGATGAAATCATCGCTACTAAAATCATCCTAAAAATCCAATTTTAAATTTAAAAAAAAATTTAAAAATTTATTTTAAATTACCCAATGATTAGCAATCATTTCAGAACAATGATTTTTCAATATTTCCGCACCAATTTCTTCAGCCGTCGTATAAAATTTGATACAATTTCTAACATTGACACTCGTAATCAATGCTTGTTCGCATCTAAAAATAAAAAAATGAAATTTTAAAAATATAAAAAATAAAATTTAATTACCGTTCGATTAAAGCAGTCAATTTATAACGATTTGCAGCTGTCATAACGTCCAAAATAAACGAATCTCCTTCTCGTAACTCCACTTGATCCGTGTAAACCCATTTAAACATGACAGAACCGACTTTATAAGGGATATCTTAAAGGAAAATATTCAATCCTTTGATTCGTAGGTAAATTATAATTTTTTTAAATGTAATTATCACCAGTAAAGTCCAGATGGTCAACATCTGCCAAACTCGCAACTCCCCACGTGTCACTACGAGCAGCTAAAACAAATCGATGTGCACGAAGTTGGCATCCATCCAATTGTACGGTCATGTCACTTAAAAGAAACAAGAAACATATCCGGTTAAGTATTAAATTAATTTCATTTTCATTTTCCATGTGATTTTTTTATCTTTTTTTTTTTTTTTTTACCTGTACAAATCTTTATCAAAGAGGTCAGCGACGAAATTAAGCAATCGACTCACGAATGAATTATCGTTGGATTTGCCTTTACTGGCTGTTAGAATGTTGTATTTTTTTTCTAACTCGTAGTATTTGTTTTGTAGTTTCACGTATTGTTCTCTTAGTAAGTTGAGGTGTTTTTGCAGTTTTGCTGATTCCGCTAAAATTTTGAGAATTAAATTTTTTTTTGAATTTTTCTTGAAATTTTTATACGATGTTACTAACCGGTCATTTTTGTTGGTTTAAGTTTGTGAAGTTATTTTACAAAGTGATGTTTATAGTCATTAACTATAAAAGCCGTGACACCTCCTTCGGGAAAAAAAATTATTCAGCTGAGCGCCATCGTCGTGACGTTTGTTATTTGAGGGTCAATTTGGCGATAGAATTTTTCATCGGTTTTAATTGTAGTTGTTTTTTATTTTATTAAATAAAATTTGTTTAATTTTTAAAAAATCTTTGATTAAAATATATTTTGTTTAAAACTTGAATAATTTTTTTTTAAAAAAACATCACGTGATTTCAATCAATGGAAAAACTGCGCACGAACACGTTTCGATCAAATAAACCCTAAAACAGCGGGAAACAGTATTTATTACAACATCATATATGCATATATCTAATAAAGATTATGGAAAAAGATAGTAGCAAGGTATGAATAATAAACTAATCAAATGACTCTTAACTAATGACATTAAATTTCTGACAATAGCGTGACGTTCAAGAGACATCAGACGACGTTAATCCTCAAAAGAAAAAACGTACGAGACGAGGTTTAACATTAAGATCACCATTAAAATGTCGAGGAAACGAAGATGTAAGCATACCAATATACAATTCAAGAATCGATTCCCTTCGAGAAGAAAAAAAGAAAAAAATTGCGACTGGTAAACAAAAAAAAAATGCAAAATCATCGAATTGTTCAAATCGTTAAAAAAAAAACTTGTTTTTATGCAGTTCTCGACTTTGAATTTCATACAAATCAATGTGTAGATTGCGAAATCGAGAGAGACGTAACGAATTTATCGGAAAATAACGATGAAATCGAAGATTTAGACGATTCACAAGCGCCTTTATCACCGCCCAAATATTATCCAACGGAGATCGTCATCGGTCCGAGAACAAAAGCGGGAAAATTACTCGCGTAATTTTTAATTTTTATTATTTAAAATTGAATTTTAATTAATTATATTTATTATTTTTAGGAAATTGGAAAGCGATAAAAATAAATTTGAGTTGGAAATGATCCAAGAGCGATTGAATAAAACTCAAGCACCGATAATCGATGATTGCGATTGCTTATTCGTAGATACAAATCGAGAATTCTTTTTGAAGATCCGATGGAAGTTGAAAATACAGAAAATTCGAGTGAAATATGTTAGTTTGTTTTTATTATTTAATAGAATTAATTTCTGGATTTAAATTTGATTTTTATTTTAAATAGAATCAACCGTTTCAGTCGATATTCGAAAAATTCTCAGAAATGGTAAACGAACCTCGAGGGAAATTAATTTTTATATTTAACGATAGTTTAATTAAACATTCGGATACACCGATTAAACTTGGAATTACAATATCAGATATTATTGGTAAATTATAAATTTAAATTAAAAATTTAATTTTAAATTTTTTTTGTTTTAAAAAGATTGTGGATTACTGAGTTCGAACTTGACGTCGAAAGAGAAAAATACGGATCTCATGACATTTAAACTTCAATCGAAGGATATGAAAAAGAAAATCGAAATATCAATACTCAAAGTAATATTTAAAGTTATTTTTAAAAAATTAAATAATTAATTTTTATATTTCAATAGACAGACACGATATCGACATTGATAAAAAAATTCGCAGAACAACAAAAAATTAAAGAAAAGAAGATAATATTACAATTCGATGGTGAAAGTTTATCCGAAAATCAAACCCCGATCGAATTGGAACTCGAAAATGATTTTTGTATCGATGTGATAATTCGGTGATTATAAAATGATTTAAAAAGAAATTTAACCCGTGCTAAATCATTTAATGAGTGAAAATCTACAATTTACAGCATGTGGTTTCGTTTCACAAATAAAATACGAAAAATTTATAAACAAATTCATCCAAATAATTCATTTCCCCCAAAATAAATCAATTTTTCATACATTTTTCAATATCATTTTAAATGTTTTAAATTTCTTAAAATAGCAACAACCAATTTTTAAAAATTAAAAATTTACAAACCTAATTCGTTCTAACTAACACTAAACATGATTTATAACTATATACAATTGACTGCAACCTTTGCACAATTAAAAAAAGAAAAAAATCACAGATTTTCATTATTCAAATGAATAATAACCAACATTTTGGTTTTAAATAAATGAGAAAAATGCAAAATAAATAACCATATAATGTGAACCTTTTTAATAATTCATTGGTTTGACAAAAAATTATAAAATATAAATATTCAATTTTTAAGTAGTGAATAACATTTTTTAAAAAAATTTAATAAATAAATAAATATTAACCTCGTATTTATTTATTTCCCTAGTTTATATAAAGTCGTGAGATTTAGAAGATAAGCTAAAAGTAAAAAATAAATAAATAAAATTTTCTTCACTTTACCATACGTGCAATGGTAGCAGGCAAAGACGGTGTTTTTTTTTTTAAAATGAAATATTAACAATAAATAAATTTCATCACAACGGCTGCATTCCACCATTATAAGCGTAATCGGCTTTATTGTGCATTATTAATCGATCTTCGACGAAATAAAAACTGTCTGATCGTGTCTCGAATGGGTTGTTGATCATATCATGCACTGAAAATCATTAAATTAATTTTATTAATATTTTAAATTTAATTTTCTTCTCTTACTAATATCGGGCGGCAAAGTGGGAAATTCATATATGTGTTCGCAAGTATTTTTGCTATTGGGAATGCAAAATCCAAATTCAAAATCAAAACTCTTGAGCAATTTATCCCTGAAAAAATGACGTTCTATCATACGAAATTTATTGACTGGTTTGTTGCCAACGGTGAATTCGACTCTGGAAATTTTAATAGATTTTATTAATAGATATTTTGTTATTAATTGAATAGACTGACGTTGCTCCGACTGTTTTGAGCTTGAGAAATTGCGGTGTGAATTGATATCGGACGAATCGACCTGCGTTTGGATCCGCATCTTCTTGATCAGCTTCGATTTCGTCACCTTCTAATATTTTTTTTGATTAAAATATAAAAATAAAATTTTTATTTTTTTTTTAAAAAACCTAAAATCGGTGGTTTCGCAATTTCAAAAAGCACAGTTGCAGTTTCCATGTCACGGATTTTGAATCGGGTGAAATCAATGTCAAATACATTCGCTTCGGGTGAACATAAATAATCTGGAATTTAAAAAAAATAAAATAAAATAAATAAAAATATTTTTATAAAGTTAATAAAATTTTCAAATAATAAAAATATTTTCTTCGACTTTGAATTTTCAGTCGTAAATTACACTAATGATCAACTTCCACAAACTCCTCATATTTGTTGCATTATATATCCATGGCAACAGTATTGACCCTTTTTTTTAATGCTTTTTACTAGTTTGTCCACTTCTTCTTTCTCAAATTACCTCAATTATTAATCCCCACATATTTCCACGAATAAATAAAAATTTATTTCCTGGAATTTCCGCATTTTTCATTTTAAACAAAAAAAAACAAGAAAAAAGTGGACGTAAACAAATAAATATGAAAATTGTATTTTTCTATTGTTAATGTATATTTTATATCGATCCGGACTTACTTTCTGTTATTTTAGGTAATCTAAGCACGTCGTCAGGTGTTACAATTTCTTTACGAAGTAATTCCTCTTCTGTAATGGGATCGGTCTCGTAAATTGCTTGATCCTTGCGCGATTTCGATTGCCTCGGCAAAACGAGATTTCCACTTTTCTTCTTATACCCACTGCTGTTTTTCACGTTCATTTCGTAGTTGTTTATATGCAATCAGGCATCGATCCAAGTTTGTTGCGTGAAACACAAATTAAAACGAACCGTTTAAAGGCACACACTTGTTCCGACCAGGAGCCGAGGAACAAGCTGGATTTACACTACAAATTGAAAATGGCCGATTTTTCACTGTTGCATTATGGGAAAATATCATCTGTTGAAATTAAACATAAAAAGATGAAAAAAGTTGTTTCTTGTTTAATCGCTTTTATATCGATCGTTTATAGTATTTTTTTGTACATATAAAAAAACCCAATCGATCATTTCGACAATCGTTGAAAAATATCATTAACGGACCTCATGCGGAACGAGTTTAATAAATATAAAAAAAAAAATCAATTTTTCTTTCTTTTAGTGTTGTTTATTATTACAATTTTTACTTAAATTATACAACAAATTTCGATGATCCAAAACGAGGTCGGTACATGTTAAAATTTTCATTTTTAAAAAATTAATTTTTCATCTAAATGGGATATGAAATTCTATCGATTTAATAAAATAGTGGCAAATCGAATCTGTTGCGATATGAATTAAAAGTAAGAAACTGTACACGGGCATCACTTAAAATGAATTTATACAAAAAAGAAAAAAAAAATGGCTGAAGCAAATATTTATATATTTATATATTTCATTTTTTTGAAACAATGTCTCTAAATGATGATATAACTACAAACACAGCTAACAACAGTAAATATTTTTTTTAAAACATATTTTTTTTTATCCTTTTGAGCAAATATCTAAATTTACGATTTTTATAAACAAAAAATGCACATGATTAAAATGACTTTTGTTTTTTTTTTAAATGAAATTCTATTTTCAAATATTAATTTTTGAATTAATGAAAAATAATATTTTTTTCCATGTTATTTACAAGCGATGAGCCATTCACCTAACGAATATTTGCAAAAAACAGTGAGAAAAGGGTTATTACAAAAATGTTTTTTTTTTATCCATAAATTTTCTGAGATTATTTCTCTATACAGAATTATTTTTAAACATAAAATGATACTTTTTTTTTAAATTGAAAAAAGTATGAAACTATTTACAAAAACCACCAAATTGTTTATAAAAAAAAAATAATAAATTTGAACCTTTCAGGTCGCTCAATAAAAATTTTTACCGATTTTTAAACACAAATTTTGTGCGACATTTCATGGCACTTTTACACAAAAATAATTCATTTGTCTCGTCAAAATTAAGAAATGCACTAAAAATATTCATTTTTATCAATTCTATAAAAAAAAAGAAATTTTTTTTAAATTAAATTAAAAAAACAAAAAAAAAAATTTTAAGTTAATTTCCTACGAGTCACGTAAATGCAGTCTTTTTTGTAGGAGTCGTTGGGTTTTGATCCGTTAATATTCGATCCTTAACGACGTAATCGGTGATACTAAAAACGAATTGAATACATCCACATTTGATGTAACTCCCGTGATGCAATAGAGCTGTTCCTTCCCAACCAGCGCCACTTCCACCGATCAAACTCGAGCTGCTCGCCTTGCAATTGCACGATTTCCAATTCTAAAATTAAATGAAAGTAAAATTTTAACAAAAATTACAAAAAAAAATAAAAATTTTTTAAAAATTACAAAAAAATTAAATTTTTTAAAAATTACTTCGTTCGTTCTAGAATTCATTGTGAGCCTTTCAGTTTGTTTCCTTTCCGTTAATCCACGAGCTCGATTAATGATGTTTCTAACGGATGCAACGACTGATGATGGTGCAGGTGTGGCCAAATTTTTTTCCGAAAAATCACATGAGTAAAGAACATTATCAACAGTCGTTCCATGTTCGCTGTAATTAAGCAGCTCGTAATGTTTAGTTGTCTAAAAATAGCAAAAAGCAAATTTTACATTAATAATAAATTTTTAAAAATATTAAATTACTTCATCATAGAAAATCGACGCGTGTTTTGCCGATACGTAATTACAATGACCGTAATTTGGTAAACAAACGTCCATATCAGCACCTTAATATCAAATTAAAATTAAAATTAAAATTTAAAAATTTTTAAAAAAATTATTTCACCAGTTCCTATAGTTAAAACTCTAAACGGCATTGGTACTAATTGTCCTTTTCCCGTCAACGAGCAAACAGTAGCTCTCGCTTGAACTTCTTTCATCGAATTATTGCAATCACCATTTTTCGATGCACCATTTGTATTTTTAGTCGAAGGTAACAATTGCTGCAGCCTTTGCCACGCTAAAATATGTATTAACCGTTCGTCTAATTTACTCAATTCGATATCTAAAATTGAAAAAAAAAATTTAAAAAAAAATTAATTTTTAAATAAAATTAAAATTTACCAGCCGAATCTTCAATACACGCTTGAAGCGTCGAATTGAGATTAATAATGGCCGGTGAATTACTTAAAGTCGATTGCACGTTTAATTTCGCTTGTATGGGACTAACAACATTCGGACTCGTGCATAATTTGCCAGGCGCTTGAACTGTGACGACTTTAGTGTTTTGCAAGTTTCTATTTCCATTCATAGCCGACATTGGTGTCCTGACAATTTGCGGCGATCCCGGCAGCCTCGGTTGCAAAATCGAGGTCGAATTAGTGGGTGTGACGACCCTAGTCGTGACGCAAGTTCCCTTCGATGATGTAACGGGTGTCGATGAGTTGATTACGATGCTTTTCACTTGGTTCGATGGCGATTGAACAGTTCCTATTGGTAAAGTCACTTTAACTACTGATGATAATGGCGGGGTGATGGTTTCCGGTTTTGATTTTGGGGTTGCGAGTTGTGGTTCCGGTTTCACTTTCACCAAATCGTTCGATGCGAGATCGCCGTTCGAGAAATTCGAATTGTGTAGCAAGGAAACGGGTCCGTTGTGTTTGATTGGTGACGATGACGTCATCGAAGGTTTGGGTGAGTCGGTGTGGATATTTCCGTTGACCATTGTTTTAGTTGGGCTTTTGCTTCGAAGTAGCGAAGTTCCGTTACACGATGAACCACTGGGTGAATTTTTACAATCGCTCCTCAAGATTTGTTTTTGCGCCAAAAAACGAGCGATACTCGTCTGCAGCGAGACCAATGTCGTCAACCACTAAAATTAAAAATTAAATTTTAAAAAAATAATTTTTTTTTTAAATTTAAAAGAAAAAAAAAAACCTCTTCCTGTTCCTCTAACGTAGCCGGTATCGTCGATTGCGTCGAAGTAGTGGCAGAAACGATCGAATTCTCTCTAACACTCAACGGCGAATCGACGACCCGAGGTAATAATGGTGGTGGATGTTTGTAATGATCTTTTATCGTTTGTGGCACCTAAAATTTTAAATATTTTAATTCTTTTAAAAAATATTTAAAATATTTAAATACCTGAACACGAGCACGTGATGGTTGTTTAATTTTATACCGAAAAGGTGGATTCAATCGATGAACTTTATTCAAAAACCCAATTTTAACCGTATCTTGCGATATGTGACCTGAAAATTTATCCCAAAGTTTAACCCTTTCAGTTAAACTCGTCGAAGTCAACAGTTTTTGATCCTAAAAAATTAAAAACAAATTTTTTAATTTAAATATTCAAATAAAAAAAAATGACAACAACAAAATTACCAAAAAATTCTCCGCATGATTCGGACACATCCAACGACCGGTCGGTAACGTCGTCAACGGTGGATTCAAACAATCCTGATGAAATAACAACGGACAATAATCGCATTGAATCAACGGCGCTTTCCTACAACTCCTAAAAAAATTTTAAAACAAAAATAAATAAATTTTTTAAATTATTAAATTAAAATTCCCCACTTTCTGCACTCGAAACAAGTCTTCGCAGGCAACGGAACGAATCCCCCATCCAATTCGTGCGCTGGTTTCTTAGCACTGTTTTTATTCCCATCTTTTCTCTGCGGCCGTTTACTCGTCCCTGGAAACGGCGTATTGCATTGTAACTCGGATGGGATTTGAAATTGCTTCGGATTCATGAATTTCGCAGCCCGACACAACGTTTGAAACGGCGATTCGTTGATTGCAGCTTCGAATTCCATTTCCAGAGTGCAATCTGTCGATGCCGTTTCGTCTTTATTTTCATCCATTTCAATCACATCTTCGTCAATCGATGTCGATCTATGCGAGATTCGATCCGTTTCGTCTTTTTCACTACTCGATTGAGTCTTTTCTTGACTTTGCTGACTGTGAACCGAACCAACATCGCTTTCGGGCGGTCGTGGTGGAACCACTTGAACACCAAACTTGAGAAAAATACAAATTTAAAAATTAAAAATTAATTTTTAAAAACAAAAATCAATTAAAAACCTCTTTTTGTAACGCAATGCAACGATGACAAAGCCATTCACCAGGTGGAATATCTTCATCTTGAAGTGGGGGATTACTAAAAAAATTTTAAAAAAATTAAATTTTAATAATTTATTTATTAATTACTTATTTTTTAAGACTTAATATCGATACTTACTGACACTGCAAATGAAAAGCTGCCGGACAACGATCGCAACATAATAAATCTCCACCTTCTTTGCAACTATCGCAACAATCGTGATTAAAAGACCGTCCAGTTCTACGATGATTTCCTTCCCTTTCACGTCTATTTCTCCTTGGCTGATCGTCGCTCGATGGTGGGGCAATGAGTGCCTGAATTTCCTAAAAATTCAAATTAAATTCGTTTAAAATCATCAGCCATTTTTTCAATACTCAAAAAACTCACTGGCATCAGACCGCCCGAAGTATCCAAATCGTACTCGACCGCGGCCATTTGAGAAGTTTCAAGTTAAGTTTAGTTTTTGGGGGTGTGAAATTGCTCAGAAATTGTGGGAAATGTGATTTAGAATGGAGTTAAGAGGTCGAAATCAACTTGTGAAGCTATCGTCGACTCCATCTTGGCTTCATGATTGTCAGCGAAGCTCGAACGACATTCGGTCGAAACGAAGGAAAATTGATGGATGGTCGCTGCGAAGGAATTATAGAATGTAATTTTTAAGTACCTGGTTTAATTCGTTGGGGATATTTTTCGGGTATGAAGTGCATTGAGAAGAAAATAACCGTCGTGAATTGATCAACCTCGAAAATACCCAGAATCAAACCAAAACAAAATGGCGGGGTGTTTATATTGAGCATGCGCTGAACATATTTCAACTGCGCATGTCTCATATTTAATATTTAATTTTTTTTTTTTTAATATTTAAATTAAATCGATTTTTAACGGATTTTTTTAAAATTTAATTTTTTTAAATTAATTTGAAGCAAATTTTATTCAAATTAAAATAGTAATTTACATATAATTGGAGATCATTCACAGTTTTAATCAAACAATTGGGAAATTATATAATTGAATAAAATAACAAATTTTTTTTAAAATTTAAAATTTTGGGATTTTTTTAACGTTTTTTGTGCGTATTTTGTTTTCCTAAATTATCGCCTTGGGTATTCGGTTGTGGCATTTTGCCTTGATATGATGTTGTGCTCATACATTTTAGCATTTCCATTATCGCTGTTGGTGAAACATTGTGTTGAAGAAGGTCTAAAATTATCCTAAAATAAATTTTTTCAAAAATTAAATTTTTTTATTTTTAAAATTTTGTTTTTATGAATATTTTTACTTGAAGACTCTCGGATCGAAATGGATATCAGCGAGTGAAGCTAATTCGTATAATTCTTGTTCTTCTCCTGTTAAATTTGGTTTTGTTGGTGCTGAGATTTGAATTTTGTGTTTCGATTGAGTTTTTGTGACCAAATTTCTCGTTTCTGTTTTAAAAAAAAAATTTGACGAATGATTTGATATTTTAAGTTGATATTTACCTCGTTGCATCGTTTCTCATGTCAAATTTGTAATTTTGATATTATTTAAATTGTTTTTCGTATTTACTTTTTTATCTTCGCGGGTTTATACTAAAACAACGTAAAAGCGCCAAACATTAATCGTCCATGTTTAAATCGAAATAATTAATTCGATTATATTTTTTTAAAAATGATTAATCGAATTAAATCTTTTTAAAAACATTTTTTAAATTATAAAAACGAGATTATTAATTAAGATTTTTCCCTATTTTTTTTTAATTTTAATTATTAATCTTTTACCTCAGCTACTTCAGCGCCATCTGTTAGTTATTCCATTCCATTCCCTGACACGTAAAATCGATAAAATTCAGTTAAGAAAAATAAAAAGTTTAATGAAAATATAAAAAATAATTTTATTAAACTTAAATTTGACAATATTTCTGTAAATAATAAGCCGCCAAATGATCGGAACCAGAATTCCTATAAATTAAACTCAAATTATAAGCAATTTCGCATCTCAAATCGAAAATATTCTCATCCCTGTCATCGTATGTTAAAACAGGTTGCAAATTCAATGCCTTTTTATAATAATGTTCGGCGATGTATATTAAACCTAAAAAAAAATAAAAATCAAAACAAAAAAACAAAATTCAACTTATCCAATACCTAATTGATGCATTGCACGACCCATATTAAACAACGTCTCTTGACATTCACCTCTCAATTCAACGTATCGATTCAAAAACGCAACACCCTTAAATTACAAAGAAAAAAGTCAATAAAAACGACAAAATTTTAAAAAATTATTTACTTGAACGAGTAAAGTATGTTTTTCAGCCGTAAATTTCTGACAAGTGACATGAACAAATGTTAATCCAATCATAAAAGCCGCAAAATAATTATCGGGATTCGATTTATAAGCTTCTTGATAATCCCCCAAAGCGTGTTTGTACGATCCACACACCAAAGCATTGTGACCGTTGAGTAAAAACAAGGGAAGATTATCGCCATACTGAAAAGAAATTTTTTTAAAAATTAAAAGATTTTTTTTAAAACGAATTAAAACTCACTTTGGAAGCGAAACGTAAACAAAATCGATTATAACGTGAATCTTGAGCAATTGAAACGATTTGTGAGAATAAATTCCAAGCTCGATTAGACTCGACATTCTGAAATGAATAAAATCAATTAAAAATGGTTAAAAATATTTAAAAATAAACTTACATTTATTAAAATTTGTTTAATGAAATTATAAGCAAATTTTGCATTCCCACTGAAATAACACGATAAAAGACACAGAAATTCAACTTCATCCTCTTTCCCGTTCTTAGTCAACGGCTTCGAACACAAAGCACGTAACGTCAAATGCTGTAAATCATCAAAACGACATCGATCGAACAACGCTTTGCAAACCTAAAATTACAAACCAAAAAATTAAAAAAACCAAAAAATAAAATTTAAAAAACAAAAAAAACCTTTAAAAACAATTCCCAAATCTCGTCGAAACTCACACTCGTCTCTATTTTACATGGAACTAAATTTAAAAAAAAAAAAAAAATTTCTAAAAATAAAATGAAAAATTAATATTAAAATTACACCATTCGTCTAATCCCAATTCCCTTCTGACATCCTTTAAATTCTGAGCTCTTCGTTTCTGACTGTAATTATGAACAACAGCTAAAATCTCTGCCTTTCGATTCAACAACGGCATTATTAAATCGAATAATTCAAAAGCAACACGAATAAATTCATCGTAATCATTTTGCATCAATAACAAATGACAACATCGCATAGCCAATTGAGCATTTTCCTCCGCGAGATTATTATTCCCTTTGCTTTTAACCACATCGATCGCTTCGTTCGTCCGTCCCATTTGTTGCAGCAACGTCGACGAGGCCATTCGAGCCCCCGCATGATTCGGTACAAAATCCATCACCTTCGAATAAGCTTTTAAGGCCGATTCCGATTTACCCAAAGATTTGAGACAATCGGCATATCGTAACCACACTGCAGCCATGTTGTAATTATCGGATCCGACTAAATCTGCGAGCAGCGGCTCGGCTTTTTCGTGGGATCCGACTTCTGTGTAGGCTTCGGCGAGATCCAAATAAAGATCACCCACGTCTTCTAATTTTTCTCTGAATAAAGGATCGATTAATTGGTCGGTTAAGTGATTTCCTCGCATGAATAGTAGGACTATGACGAGTTTGACTCTCAGATCGATGGGGTACGGGTCCGAGACGATGCATTTGACGATTGTTTTGATCGTTTCGTAGGTCAATGGGTCCGAAACGAGTCCATTTTCGTTGTTGAAAATGACATTTCCGTATTTTTGAAAAGTTTGGATACTTTCTTCGTATTTTTTCGATGTTATTTGGAGTTCCATGAGTATGTTTAAGTCTTCGGACGAGGCGGTTTCTGAGAATTTCTCAAAGACGTTCGACATTGTCGTAATGGCTGATGTTGTTTCGCCCATTTCGTGATATGACTTTTAAATAATTTTTTAAATTAATAAAAATAAATTTTAATTTTGATTTATTTTTACTTTGCAAATTTCTCTCGCCAATTGCCAGCATTGCGGGGCTTGTTCTGGTTTCATTAATTTTAATATTTGTTGATATCCTTCGAGTGCTTTCATTTTTTTACCGAGTTGTTCGAGGAGTAAACAACGTTCCCAGTGGATCGCTAAGTTGTTTTGATCGTTTTTCAATGCTTTGATAAAACAAAAATTTAATTAAAAAATTTTTTTTAATTCAAAAATCAATTTTCACCTTTGGTGTAACAAGTGACGGCCTGAAGTGGATCCCCAGATGCTATCGATATTTCGGCCAACCTCAGCCATTCTTCGGGATCGTTCGGGCTGAGAAATGCGGCTATTAATGAAAACTGAAAATTAAAAAATTAATTTTAATTTTTTTTAAAAATTTAAATTAAATTAAAAAAATACTTGAAGTGATTTTTCCATATCTCCGAGCTCTTCGTAGACCATTCCGAGTGTTTGGAAAGGTTGAGGGGCCCTTGGAGCCAATCGGATGATCTCCATACATATTTTAATCGCTTCGTCCGTTTCTTGTCGCGCTAATTTCAAATTTGCTTCGCCCAAAAGATGTTGCACTTTTCTTGGTAATTTTGTTCGTGTCTAAAATAAAATTAAAATTAATTATTAAATTTAATTTTATAATTTTTAAATTCTTACCCGTCTCTTTGTGGGTTTACTCTGTAAGTCTAATTGCTCTATGAAACGATCGGCTGATTCTGAAATTAAATTTTTCATTTTTTATTATTTTTTTTTGGGAATTTTTGTTTTAATTTTAACCTTTTGATGTTTCTTCTGGGATTTCTTCATTTTCTAAATTTTCTAGTAAATTTGAATATTGCGTGAAGGTTAATTCACCTGAAATATTAATTAATTTTAGTTAATTAAATTTAATGTTTCATTTTTATTGACCGTTTAAATATTTATGTAATCCGTTATTTAATTCTTGGTCGCTTAATGAACTGTTGATGTTATCAGTCGTATCGGAATCGGAGCCAGGTTGAAGTTCGAAGGTATCGTCGTCTTCTTTGTCACTTTCGTCTTGTTCTTCTTCTTCGTATTCCACGAAAAGTTCTTCGTCTTCCGAATCGAGTTCGTTGCACACTAAATCGCCGCGCTGCAAAATTTATATATAATAAGTTTAAAAAATTCAATTTATATTAAATATACTTGAATTCGAAGTTCTTTAAACTGTTCCAATTGTTCAACGCTTAATTCACCGCTTTCTAAATTACTAAATAGTGAATCTTCGTCCATATTCAACCGAAACAAACCGCCATTTATTTTGTTTTAAAACACAACTCTAGCGGTAAATTTATAAATTAAATTAACTGAATTTCTATAAATTTTAAAATTCATTTAA
The DNA here is from genome assembly GCA_034696185.1 of Henia vesuviana. Lineage (NCBI taxonomy): Eukaryota > Metazoa > Arthropoda > Chilopoda > Geophilomorpha > Dignathodontidae > Henia > Henia vesuviana. Next base: position 8,396 of record JAQFZU010000446.1, on the reverse strand, counting down.
TATATAAAATATTAAAAAAATAAAAATAAATTTTAAAACAACATTAAAAAAAAATTATGCATCACGGTTGAATTTGATTGGCTAAGGCAAATTTGTAACGTCTCTATCAAAATCAAAACCAAACGTCTCATTATCACGCGACATCAAGCCTTATTCAGTCTCATTTACTTTCATCCTTAGAAAACCAAAGTAAGTAACACTTAATTTAACTCTAAAACAATTTTAACTAAATTTATTTTACGTCAGATCATGAGCAGTAAAGGAATGACAGGCGGAACTGGCGAAACGAAAGCGCCAACTGACGAAATCCATGAAATATGCAAAACGATGAAAACCACTGTTGAATCGAAACTGAATAAAACATTCAGCGAATTCACAGCCATCAAATTCAGATCACAATTGGTGGCAGGTGTGAATTACTTCGTCAAAGTGAGCATCGGTGGCGGTGAACATCTTCATCTCCGTATTTACAAGCCATTACCAGGCCAAGGCGATTTATCATTGCACAGCATCCAGGAAGGCAAAACCGAAACTGACGACATTGCTTATTTTTAAGTAAATCATTCCACTAAAATGAAAAAAAAAATTTTATAATTTTTGAATAATTATTAAACATTGTTATGCATAATTTTAATTTGTAATTCACTTTTGAAAAACGAATAAAAAAATTTAATTGCATTTCCTTTGTTTCGATTCACTGCATCTCCATTGTATTAAATAAGAATTACGTTGTGACAAATTTCCTCCTGGAAAATGCCAATTCAAACAAAATTTAAATCAAATTTTATCGCAACGGGACTGTCCCGGACTGTCCCATAACCGCCCGATTTTCAACGCCATCTATGAATGAAATTTCTAAATAATTATATCAACATAAACATGTCCTCCCACCACTTGAGCACAGGTCGACTTAATTTGAGTACATTACGTGAAACTGGACTTAGGGAATTGTTAAATTGCTTAAATAAATGCAGTGGTACAAAGGTATAAACCACACATTATTTTGAGTACTAAAAAATTAATAATAATTTAATACTCAAGGCACTCGTATGGGACGACCAATTGACCGGTCCATTTGGCTTGATATCCGATTACTATTTCCTAAAAGTATAAATATCTAAATACAAAATGAGTTATTAAAATTAATTTTTAATTATAGGATCATGGGGTTATCAGAATGTACTCACTAAAACCAGGCAGTTTACCTCACAGCGATGTGAAAAGTGTCGTATTTTTAACACGACCCAAATTATCCCTAATGGAAGTAATTGCTGATAATGTTCGAAAGTACAAAATTAATAAAAAATATACCGCAAATTATGTATAAATACTTTATATCAACAGAGCAGAGGCAATGAGTGGACCGAAGAAAGAATTTAATGTGTTTTTCGTGCCTAGAAAAAGTTTACTTTGCGAAAAACGATTAAAAGTAAAAATTTAAAATTTTTAAATTTTTTAAAATTTTTAATTAAAAATTAAATTTTACAGACTTTGGGTGTTTACGGTACTTTTACGATCGTCGGCGAATGTTGTATCGAATTATTTCCTTTTGATAACGATTTAATATCGATGGAAATGGAGAATTCGTTTAAAGAATGTCATTTGGAGAATGATATGACATCGATGTTCCACGTTGCCAAAGCATTGATGACTATTCAAGCTTTATATGGTGTTATACCGTCTGTTTATGGGAAAGGTAAATGCGCTAAGGTATATTTTGCTAATTTAAATTAATTTAAGATTTTATTTAAATTGATTTTTCAATATTTAAGCACGTTTACGATTTGATGGTTCGAATGAGACGAGAAATGGCAAATATCGAGCCACAAATGACTCCACAAATCGATTCTCTTTTATTAATCGATAGAAATGTCGATTTACTATCACCTTTGGCCACGCAATTGACTTACGAGGGACTTATCGATGAGATTCATGGGATTAAACATAGTAATGATTAAAAATTAAAATTAAAATTACAAAGATTTTAATTTTTAAATTTTATTTTTAAATAAATAGCGATTGTGCAGTTACCCGGGGATAAATTCAATGGGGATGAAGAGTCCGGTGCGAGGGATTTAGTATCGGAACCGAAGAAATTCATTTTAAATTCGAGTGAAAAACTTTATGCTGAAATACGCGATTGTCACATTAATGCCGTTGGACCCATTTTGAGTAAAAAAGCCAAGTTGATTACGTCACAGTACGAAGTAATGTGAATTTTAGATATTTTTGTTTTAATTTTTTAATTATTAAATTTTAATAGGAACGACATTCCATGAAATCGATACCAGAAATGAAATTATTCGTTAGTAAATTACCAGAAATGCAATTGGTGAGGCAGTCGATATCGGATCGTATGTAAAGTGATTTATTTTAGTGAATTTGAAATTAATTTTTGGGATTTATTTTTTATAGATACGAATATTTGTCAGTTGATTAAGGACATCGTCAATACCGATCGATTCCGTGACGCGCAAATCGTTGAACAGGAATTTCTTAATTACATCGACACCGATAAAGTTCATCCGTACATTGAAGAATGTCTCGCGAAAAAGGATTCGTTGATTAAAGTAATTTTATTTTTATTTTAAAATATAAAAATTTTTTTTTTTAAATTTATTTTCATTTTACAGATTTATCGATTGATTTGCATGCAATCGGTCACAAATTCCGGCCTCAAACCGAAAATTCTCGATTATTACAAACGGGAAATTTTACAAGTAAAATAAAAAAATTACATTAAAAAAATAATTCAAAAATTTTTCCAAATTCAAATCGCAGACTTACGGATTCCAGCATTTACCAACCCTTGAAAATTTGGAAAAAGTCGGTTTACTCTCGACTCAAGGGTCCAAGATTTATCCAGTGGTTAGAAAAACGTTGCGAACCACCGTCGAAGAATGCAACGAACAAGTAACGATTTTTTTTTAAAATTATTTAAATGAATAAATTATTTAAAAAAAAATTAATATTTAGGTTCCACGCGATATCGCTTACGTTCACAGCGGTTACGCGCCACTGAGTATTCGTTTGACTCAGTTTTTAGGAAGACCCGGTTGGAAAGCCATTGCCGATATATTAGCCATGTTGCCAGGCCCGACTTTAGACGAAACTCAGCAAATGCCAGTTGGGTTGAGGAAAAGACGTGGGTCGGGATCGTCGTCGCAATCGAGTACGGACGATCAGAAAGTGACACTCGTTTTCTTTTTGGGTGGATGCACTTATGCCGAAATTGCGGCTTTGAGATTTCTATCGCAGTTGGAAGATGGTAAATTGCAAAATTTTTTTTTTTTTTAAATGTTTTAAAATTTTTTTAAAAATTATTTTCAGCTAATACCGATTACGTAATTGCTACTACTAATGTTTTGAATGGAACGACGTTTATTAAAACGCTTAAAGAATTAGAATAATCTTATTTACTTTATTTAAATATGAAATAAAAGCGAAAAGAATTATTTGTATTTTCTAATTCAGTTCCAAAAACATAAAACACCAAACTCTTGTCCAGCAGAGAAATAATCTGCGAGTGATCACAACATCAGTTGAACTCCAGTTCACTCTGAACTAAATTTCATCAGCCAATCAGAGTAGTTACGTCGCGCGCGACACCCTAACTGCTTTATCAATGCTACTGTCATATCAATTAATGAAAATTAAGACATAAAAATGATTCGCAATTGCTTGTAATTGGATTTTTTTTGGTCATGCATTTGCAGGTACTCTCTCGGTCGCCGGCGGCATTCGATCGACCAAGTGCGGCATGAATGACCAGCTACCGTCCCCTGTAACTGTATATGGCAGTGCAACCGGGTATCCAATAAAATGTTCTAAACAACTCATGCACCACCTATATGTCAGAAAATCTGGCAATACCAGTTAATGGCGTGAATTTGTTTTTTCTTTTTATTTAAAATAAAAATTTTTTTTAGGGTATACTTAACTAGTTAATTTTTTTCCAATTTAATTCCACAATCTTTGAATAAAATTAAAAATAATTTTTTACCTATGAAAAGACTCGAAAATCAATTTATTTCTTTTAATGGCAACTCTACGCTACCATACCACGAGACCTATTAGAACCCGACCTCTAGTGACATTCACAAAATACCGAATGTTTATTATTGGTTTTTAAAACCCAAAATTTGCAGTTTGTTTGTTGACTGAGCTCAGTCGCTCATCAAATACGAGTGTTTCCGTAAACTTGAATTACGATCACCTTAATCGTTTAGCGTAAGTAACTAAATTCTAATAGCCAAAAAGCAAAATTAAAACATCAAATTCCTTCATTCTCAAAACAGAATTTTATGGTTACGAAGTATTCAAAAAAATATGGAATCATTTCGACCGTTCCCGTTAATCGAGCAAGACATGCCATGGGTTATGACGATCCCGACAAGTATCCCTTGGTCTTTACCTTATTACACCGGTGCACAAATGACATTCACGGCCAAATCGGTCGAATCTCACTCAAGGCCTATGACCGTAACTTCACAAATGAAACGCAAAGGATCTCATTTTGACAAGTGAATTATAAACATTTTCATCAACCAAAATTACATTTTAATTTAGTTTCAGCGAGCCGTCACCGAGTAAAATTTACATTAGCGAAGAGAAAATGATCGCAAGAATGAAAGAATTGAATATCAGTCCTAATAATTCGACATCGATCGTCCCTGATGTTTCTGGCATTTGTTTGGACGATGTCGATTCGGGGTTAATAAATTTAAATATTTAAATGAAAAATATTTTTCATTCCAAATTTATTTTTTAGTTTCATTGACATGGACGACATCGCAGTATCAAATGACACTAAAGAACCGATGCTTGTTTTATCCGAAGAAATTAAAAACACAATCGCTAATCCCGATCCGATCATCCCCACGACTCTATTGAATAAAATGTAAATTAAATTTTCATATATAAAAATAATTTAAAAAAAATTATTTTTCCAGTCAAAAACCTTCGATGGAATTGGTTCTATGGACCCCACCGGGCGGTTTAGTGAGCAGTTTGATCAGAGCTAAGACAGCCAATTTCAATACTAAACTGTGCAGATACAACAATAACAACAACAACGAGCCTAATAAAGAACAACAACCAGTATTAAAAGCTCGTAAAACTCTTACGTCACACGAGGGCAGAAAGAAGTAAAATTTAAAATTTGAATATTTTAGAAATTTTAAATATTTTTTTTATAAATTTAGGGATTTTGAAAATTCAATTCTTTCGGAATCTCAAACACAGAAGGAAATGGAAGAAATGGATTTATAATTGTTTTTTTTTTTTTTTTTTTTAATTTTTCAGAGTGTGAATGCAAGAGTTTTATCGAATGATTGTTAGTTTGTTTGACGCGATATTTTTTCTTTTTATTATATTTTTGAACAAATATCGATTTTTAAGATAAAAAACAAAAAAAACGTCATTTATAAATTTTAATTTCAATGTAACTTTGACCAGTTTATAAAAAATTTTTTTTTCTTTTCTATTTCTCGTTTTAAAAATTTATCATCGTTTGACGGGTTTTAAACCATAGTTTTTAGTAGCAACTAAATGTCATTTTAATAATGTAATATGTGGAGTTATTTGAAAACGAGATTTTAGTTTGTAATTAAATATTAAATTCACTTAGTGAATATTTCTACTTACAAATCTCCATTAGATTCTTCGGTTGTTTTAACTGAAAAATCGAATTCGCGGCGGAGTGATATTTGATGATGTTAAAAATTAGTTCCTAAACTAATAAAAAAAATAGTCCCCTAAATTAAAAATTAAATTCCCATTTAATTTTAACAATTTTCCTTACCTTGTATAAAACACATGACGTTTATTGATGTTTAATTCAAATTTTTAATCGAGAATAAAATACAATTTTTGTATGTAAAGCAAAAAAAAAAAAAAAAATTTTTTTATTTACAAGTTAATTCCTTCCCAAAAACACATTTAATATAATAAAGACGAAAAATAATTTTTCAATTTAGTTAATAATAAACGTTGATAGTATTTTCGATGAAGAAAAAAAAATAATTGGAAATTAATAGTCACAATTACATAAAACTAAAAAAAAATCCTTTCAACAACCACAACTTAAAATTATAAATTAAGTAACGTCATTTTATTACTTTTCACAACTCATTTCGACTATTAAACTACGAAACTCGTGGTCTAAAAGTGCATATAACATTAAATCTGAGCAAAATAACGTAATAAAATATGACGTCACCTCAACTTCTCACAATCTTAAGTATATTATTCAATAAATTGATGAAATTCATCAACATTCCATTCAAGTATCGAAAAATTAAATGATTAACATCCATTAAATTAATATTTAAAAAAAAAAGAAAAAAATTAAAGAAATTTAATTTAAAAATGACTAGAAAATATCCGGACAAACTGACCAATCCTGATTATCTCTACAATCCCAATAATTCCCTTGATAAACGTGAATGGGATTTCCAGTGATGGGATCCTTTTGTTTCTTAAACCAAATCGGTTCGTAACCCGGGTATGGCCGACCTTTGTAAAATCAAAAAAATCATCAAAATCCATTTAAAAATTAAAAAATATTTTTTAAAAAAAGAAAAAAAAAACCTTCGGCAGCAGCTTGTTCCGCTTCTTGTTCTCTTTTCCTCCTCGCAGCTCTTTGTTTTTCTTCGATTCGAACTTTTTCTTGATTCGCCGCATCCCATAAAGCATTTTCCATCAATCGTTGATCGGGTCTTTGACGGGTATCTGTCGGTGCTATTCCATCCTCTTCTTCGTTTAATTGAACGGCCAATTCGGTGAAATTATACATTTTTTCATACTCGGGCCTAAAATAATTAAATAAAATTATTTTTTACAATTTAAAATTAATTAATTAAATTTACGGTGGCCAACGACGTTTCCATAAGACTTTTGCAGGTCCAGTTTCTAATCTCGGTTTACCTTTCCCTAAATCTTGACTGCTACTTAAGACTTTTGCAGCCTCGATTTTATTATCCCAAGTCCCCGATAGGACCCAATGAACGGTCCCTTCAGGATCAGCAACGACTCCGGTTACCTAAAATGTAAAAAAAAATTAAATAATTTTTAAATTTAAATTTAATTATTTAAAAAAAACCTTTCTAGGGATTTCCCGCGAGAAATAACTGTAAGGTAAATATTTCAAATGGCATTTATCACCGGTCGTATGATTAACTATGTCCATTTCCCCATGTTGATCGACCCATAATTTTCCGACTATTATATTATGAACGGTTGTCGTGACTTTGCGCCACGTGTAATGATTGCCGCTGCTATTGAATTGTAAATGACTTATCCCCAATGGAATAACTTGCAAATATTTGCCACGGAATTTACTGGACATTGTAAATTCCTGCCAACACAGCCAACCTCGACCAGCGCAATACTGCGCTGCCATTGGTGGGTGATGACTCACCTTGAAATTAAAATTTTTTTAATTTAATTTAAATAATTTTTAAAATTGATTTTTAACTTGTTCTGTGATGGACCACCAGCCCAAATCGTCTCTTCTGTCACACTCGTAAGTCTCTCCGAGTAAAGGATTAAAAGGTTTGCCCGTCCTGCTGCTGGTCGTCGCGTATGGAGAGACGGTAAAAGCCGCTACGTACGCCATTTGCTCGTAATTATCCTCGCATTCGGCCGCTCGGTCCAAGATATCCGAATATTCGAAATCTTCAGTGAGCCGTTGCAACATCGATAATGGTTCGCTAAAATTAACCTGAAATGTATTTTAGTATAAATTTTTTTTAAAAAAATTTAAATTTAATATTTACTGGCATTGGTATTTTAGTTAAATCCTTTCCTATACAATTTTTCATTATGCTCCATAAATTAATGCTAAAATTCGGACGTTCGGGAATATGTTTTCGTCGTTTCCTTTTATTCGTGTTATCTTGGGAACTCGGATTACTCATTGACGAATTACTAACGTGGACGTTAACGCCGTCGATCGACGTTTCGGTGAGTGTCTTAATTAAATTTAATTAATTTTTATTTTTAATTTAATTTTTTTAATTTTTTTTACTTTTTTGATTTTTCTTTGCACAACTCCAGCTTCTTGACCGTCCGTCTCGACTTCTGAACCAGAACTTGAGACTCCATCGTTCATTCCACCCGCACCTTCGCTACCGATGCTGATCCCACTCGCAGTTCGCCTTAAAAAAATGATCAAATAAAATTAATTTATTAACTAAAATAATAAAATTTATTATTAAAAAGATGTGATAAAATAACATGCATTGGCGAGCAAAGTTGCTCTCACCTGAGCGAACTTGCTATGTCTTGTCTTTTTGTCCTAAATTTATTTGGAAATTTACCAACAACTTCTAAACTGTCGATTGTAAATTAATTTATTCATTTTATAAAAAAAAAAAAAAAAATTAATTTATTAT
>JAQFZU010000445.1:0-26496 GCA_034696185.1 Henia vesuviana | reverse complement strand
TGAACGAGTTAATCGTAATATAAAAATAATGCTTCAAATTTTTACATTCGAACACACTGCTTGGGATGTAAAATTGGGAGAAATTAATTCTGCACTACGAACAGGGGGGAACCTTGCAGTGCGATAACTGCCTGGGGTTGGGATGGGTACCTCAATCCCTCCCGACCTCACCCGCAGTTACCAGGCACTTTGACGCTCCGGGAATCCTTCGCCGGGGTCGAGGGTGGAATTTAATGTTCCACTCTTTCCCGACGATGGATTCTCGGATCAAAGCCTTACGGCAACAGGGCCTGTTATGGCCGACAACGAATCCCACGCCCCTGACGGAGAAGCAGGCTGCACGTAGGCTGTAAAAACGAGAGGAGCTACCAACGTGGCATCACTTGTGTGCGGATTTCGATTCTCATGCGTCGGAGGCTGCAAGCACCTCTCGATCTACAGCTGCGGAGCCTGACCCTCAGCCTAGGGCAGGATCTAAACGTTCCCGTTCAGTTACGTTGTCGAGGGGTAACCCCATCGTCTACGAACCGGATGAGGTGGAAATTGCTAAAGCGAGGGAGCAGTACCCCGATCTACCGGAGGACAAGTTGATCGTCCGCGCACGTGCAACACTTTGCAACCGCCTCCGTGTGCAAGAAAAAGCCGGCGAAAGGACGCCAAGCCCCACAAGGCAACAAGAGGAGCAATGTGAGGCTGGCGGTCCTTCCGCTGACGATTCAACGGCTGCCACGGAGGAAATGGAAGTTTTTCACTCCCCTCCCCAGTCCTTCGAACCCCCCTCGCCAATACCACAAGTAATATCCCAGACTACGTCACCGGAACCCCGACCTTTTTCCCCGATTGCGTCTACCTCCTGGGCTGCAGCAACGGAATTGGAATTCTCTTTTAGTCTTGCTGCTACAACCGAAGAGGAAGACCCAATGGCTGCCCGAGCTCGGGAACTTATCTCGCAATTCGCAGAAGATGCGAGAGAACGACCCTCTAGCTGGAATGACTTTCGTTGGAAACTCGTTCCCTCGCCTCCCCTTGAATGCGCATGGGATCCGTTTATGGAATGTCCACTTCTCAATGGCAACTCTCTAGCTCGTATAGCTCCCAGAGTTATTACAATGAGCCCGAGCGCCGTCATTGCATGGCGAGCAGAATTGGCAGTATGGGCTGCTTTGCACATGCTATAGTGCATATCAGCAATTACACATCGTGGCCCCATATTTAACAATATGTACAATCGCCTGCGCGCGTTATTAACGCGTGGAGACAATGGCACGACCACCAATCGCCGATGTGCGCGGGCACAGCAACTCATACTGGCGATAAACCGCCTAATAGGGTCCCCCGCTAATGACTGGTTGGAGCGGCTCCTGCCGCTGCAGGCGGTTGTTAGAGGCACCCCTTTTACTTTGGGTTCTGATGGCATACCGTCCAAATGCCACAACATAACCAAGGAGGATTTTAGATGGACATCTCTGTCCAGAGTCCAACCTGGTTACGATGGTGATTGGCCAATTCCCCCACGCCATGCAGTCCCAAAACACACCCCGCGGTGGGCAACGGATGCCCCGCCACCGCCTATCCCCCTACCAGAATTCTTAGGTCGAGTGGAGGCCATGCGGGCAGGAGAGAGAAGTAATTGGGAGCAACGGAGCAAACGGCCCCCCAGCTCTGAACCAACCCGCTCAATCTGCCAGTGGGCAGTCACCAACCCATAGAAGGATGGGGAGCGCGAGTCTCATAGCTCGCGACTTTCCAACCTCCTAGGATGACCTTAACACAGGAAGAACGGGAAACAGTAACGGCATTCTCCGCTCTCCCTACAACAACACCCCTCCCCCAGGTTTTTCCCTGTTGGAAATGCGAGAATCTTCCTTCATTTTTGTATCACCAACTATTTCCATTCCCACGGAAGAGCTGGTACCACAAATGACGGTTCCAACTCCTCCCATGGAGTCGGAAGAGCGAGAGTCGCTTTCTGCGACTTCCACTCCTCCCACTCTCACCCCTCCCACCCCAGAGATTGGTACACCACCAGCACAACCAGAAAATTCTCCGACAGAAAATTTACTGGATGCGATGGAAGAAATCACTATCTCCACTACCGAGGAGGAAGTTGCTATTTCAACATTTCAACAGGAAGCATGTCTTTATTATACTAAAAGGGTAATAAAAAATATATAGAAAAAAAATTATAAACGAGCATTTCTCGGACAATGCAAACGTTTAAACAGAATCAATTTTTATGGAAAGAAATAAAATTAATACATTTTACATAAAAGTATCGATCAGCAAAGTTGCATTTCTCGGACAATGCAAACTTTCAGCATAAACCCATTTTACATAGAATAGGTTTAACATATTCTGCGCAAAAACAGTGTTTATAGAAGTCGCATTTCTTGGATTATACGACATAGTGTTTTATAACTTAGTACAAAAATTCAAGCATGGGTAAACTAAGTTCCCAACAATTAAATTAGTGTATTTTTATTAAATGTCAATCGGTCAGGAGGATTTTAATGATCGGTTGAAAATCAGACAGTGATAAATCACTATTCCTTTTCTCAAGCAGTTCATTTAATATTCTGAACGAGTAATTGGAATAAAAATATATAAAACAAAGCAGAAAAAAAACTTAAAAAAAAAACAAAAAATTTGGAGTTTTGTGGATGAAGAAAAAAAACATATTTTTCTCCCCCCGTGTTGTAGATGTCTCAAAACGTTCCTAGTTTTTAAACACAGCATTCAGAGTGTCTACCTGGAATAATTGACAGTACAACCAACTGCAAGTTTTCGCATCTTTCTTCTTTTTCCCGCTTTTACTCTATGGTGTACGAGAAAACAGTTCCGACCATGTTCTGCCATCCATCACTTCCGCTACACTCGATGGTGAACAAGCGTGCTTCCGACCATGCATTGGCTTGCCACAGTACTCCACGGCTAGACCACGACCCCGATGCGTATGGAGCATCGTGAAGGATTAGGTAGAACGTGTTCAGCCTCGCACAGAAGGAAGGGTGCAGAGTTGATCACGTCTGTTAGCCCGTAGACAATGCCAATGTTTGAAAGCGGTCATTTTTGGTCCTGAGCGCCCCCAGATTCCCAACAGCGCCTCGTAAAGGCCTTTACAAGGCAAAAGTCGAAAATGATAGAAAAAAATAATTAAAAGGATGGGAAGAAAAATGTAGCACGCTTTAGCTGAAGACACTAAAAGAATTTTATGGGAGAAGTATGAAAAACAGCGAAAGTTGTGTGGGCGGGATTTTACGACAATCGAGGATTACCCCTACAGTCCCTTGCGAGGGACCCGCCTAATTGAAGATAGCCGTCCACATGGCCTCAGGGTTGGGGTTTGCCGTATCGTTCACGGTCACCGTACACCTTTGACCAGCAGGCAGAAAAATAACCTTCGTCAGATTAAACTGCCCACCCCCATCAACTCACCCATTACGATAGCCAAATGCAAGATCGATGGCCATCGATCAAAATCACTCGTCTACCGTGGTGTGCAAGCTGAATAAGGGTCGGCCGTAGCTATCGAGCTGACCTCTCAGACTTGGCAGCCACAGCCTACCTGCGTTATAGTACTGATGACAAAATCACGTTCCGGGCACGGTGAGCAAACCGTCCGGTGGGCTTTTAGTATTGTGCAGTCGGTAGGGAGTACCGGCTCCACGTCACCCGGGAACATTCTATCATCTTCTGATAATAGACTGGAGCCCCGTTTCATCCGTAATTTCGCGACATACCAACGCCATTCACCAGTTTTTTAGGGACACACGGGCCATCTGTTTACGCTCCGTCAAGGCTGTCTTCCCCCCAGCCGGTTTAACCCGGCGGAAAAACTTTCTCTTTACCCACGTGTCGCGTAAGCCAAAATGAAAGAAATTTAAATTTTCCCATGCGTGTCCGCATGTGCCGTCCGCTTACGCTCCGTCAGGGCTGTTTCCCCCCAGTCGGTTGCTCAACAAGAAAACGTTCCGTCTACCCACGTTAGCGTAAGCAAAAAAAAATAAATTTTTAAAAAAAAATTTTGCGTGTGGTTTTTGGGTTCCAAATCTTGGCCAGGCCCCCAATTGTGATGGTTTTGCTTCACTGTCGGCTGGGCACGGACCCCAGCACGGCAGATTCACAATCGCCTCACTATTGAGCAATGGAGACAGATGCGTGAACCTTGTTTGTGTAGGCCTTTATTAGTAAAGGCCGTGACGCACATCACCGTCTTGTTCCCACTTACTCTCTCGGTTCACTGGCCACGTGTCAATTGCCGAAGCTATCGCCACACAGCCCTATTACTTTGCTACCAGCATCCCAGCTACATGGGGTGATCGTACACTCAACCATCGTGCATATACCACCGCACCCATAGCACACCGTCCTGGGCAGCCCCGTCCGTCACGACGGCCAGAACCGCCAGAGCTGCGCCGCCCATCCTATCGCTAAGACCGGCGGTTGCAAACTCTCTGTTCCTCGTGGCTGAGCCCCCCAGGTTGTGCAAATGAATGCGCCCCAGAGATCATGTGATCGGGGGTTCGTACTGCCCTCTAGTGACGACTGGTCACAACAAAAAGCAAACATATTTCATGAACACCTGCTCGCTATAATGATTACATCAGAGGCAACTAGCTGTCTCCTGTACAAAGGGTAGATGTAAGGTAATGTCATAACCCTTTCTCTAACCCAGTATGATGAGGAGCAACAGGACCATGTGGCAATGACAATAAACCACACATAAACGTGAATGGAAGCAACCACACTTTACAGTTTAACCATTTGGTATTTTGTCAACAGTGCTTTTCAGAAATAATTTATTATTTCTTTGTTGTAAATTCCAGCCTGTATTGCAATACTTTGCCTCAGCAATTGCTTTGCTCGATCAATGTAAAAAAAGCATGTTTTGCTGGATCCTTGTTGTAGATAGACAATCTATTGGCAAACTTACTCTTTGCGTTTCCCTTTCATAATGGTCGTTTGTGATTTCATCCCATATTATTTTGATTTAAAGTAGGTGACGTATTCTACGCCTTCCATAAGGCTCAAAGCAGTGAGAATTTAATTTTTCACTTTCCCATGCTGTCACCTGGCCTGTCCACCTGTCCACCACCAAGGGGCTCCTTGGTGGTGGAACCAAATGGGGCCTCTGGTAATCTTTTCTTTTTTTTCTAATTCTAATTCCTTTTCCTTTTCTTTGCCGATGATGGGTTCTGGGGTCTTGGTTGTTCTTTTTTATTTGGTTTTCTTTGGTTTGTTTTTTTTACGTTTTTTTCTTTTTGGTTCTGCTGCGATATCTTTTTGCCGCACGGCATTGCTGGGTTCTCCCTGGTTCCCATATCAGCACTTGATTGCGATTATAAAATGGATTGTGTAATATATTATGACTTGTGTTAATTATTAGGTGGTTGACAGGTTGTGCATGGCCTTAGTAACCGCTGGCAATCTTAAACAACATTTCACTACCACCACCATGCTGTCCACATATCCTCGGTGTCCTTTGCTGCATGGCTGTTTACAGTTGTGGAGTCTCGTTGACGATGCCTTCAAGGTTTTATTTAAAAATTACTTTGCACAGCCCAATAAATGTAATTTTTCTCGATCCAATTTTGGTAGTTTTATTTTCTTCTTAACTGTCATCTTAGTCAATAAATTTAGATTTCAAATTTGTTGTTAAAAATCATTTTTATGTTTCTTCTTATTTTAAGTGTTGTCGTGTTTGAGTCATTTCTTGCTCGGCGTAACAATTGTTATTAAAGCAGAATTCCTTTCAGCTTACTATATAGTCAGATGGCTGCTTTTCTTAAGCTTAATAAGTCTCAAATGCTTGATGATTGTTTTTCTTGTTTTTACACAGTTTCCAAGCTTGTTGTCGATTGCTGTGTAATTTCGATTTTTTTTTATTGGTGTTGGTGAACTGGGTCCATAGCTATTGGCTTTATAACTTGTTGTGGAGCTGAAATGTAGTGTGGACAACATAGATTGAGTTGTAAAACTGAATGGTAATTTCTTATTATCTGCAAAAGATCACTGGTGAAAAAAGCGTGTGAGAAATTAAAGGATTAAAAACAATAAAGGTTTGCAGGTGTGGATAGGTATTCTGAGCCCCATCTAGTAATAACACCAACAACTTGCTGTGGTCCAAATTCGTTATCACGAGAATGTGGCTGCTTGAATGTTGCAATCCTGATCATGGAACAATACCAGACCAGTGATCTCTTCTTCTTTCACTTTTTCCCCAAAAAAGCAGGCGCATAAAGTTGCGCCATGAGGGTGGGTGAGACCCCATGTCTCTTATCAACGATTCGGAAATTTAAAAGAACCAAGGGCAAAATATCTTTACAATGATTATTCCATCCGTGGTCATCAGGGGGCCAAAAAAGATAAGAACAGGGCTAGCACTAGCACCTAGGCGGTCGCCAAAGGGCACAATGTTCTGGGGCAGCCCCAGAGGATTTGAGCGAGTAATTAAGTGGACCCTCCTCAATAAGGTGGGAAAGCTGGTAGACAGTGGTAACAGAGTGGAGGTGGGCAACAAAACCAGTGTTTACCTAACTAGAAAAATTTCCATGCACCGGCCCTGGATAAGATGATTGACAGGAAATCGAGATTACAACCATACCACTTCGTCACTCGAAACAACCTTGGATAAATCCTCACAAGCTTCATAGATCAGGCCTTCGCTAAAATTCAGCAAAGATTGACCAAGGAAGGAAGAATTTCCAGGACATCAAGTGGTGATCTTTAATTTTCCAAATCCCTAGAACAACTACCATTAAATCGCCAGTTTGGTGTTTCTTGTCATCAGGACTGACGAGCCAAGCACCGATACGTCTGACCAGTAGTACCCACAGAACGATCGGAACTTCAATCGATGATTCATGATTGCAGTGATTGAATAATATGCTCAATATGATGTTTCTTTGCTAACAGACAAAGGTGGACAGTGCTTAAAGCGTATAAGCCGTTTATATCACAGAAATACAACTAGTTTATTTTAGCTCCATATCAAAATATAAATTATTTGCTTTAAAAGGTACTTTTTATTCAAGAATTAAAAATAATAATTTAACAAGGTTATAAATAGCAATAAACATACAATGTAATAAAATTTTTAAGGTAATATGATATGTTCATAAATATACAAAATATCTTTTTAATAATCCTTTGGCACTTGATTCACTGTAATTTGATATAAGTCTTAATAATCATCACTTTTGGTTTAAAATTCCAGAAAGAATAAAATTATATAACAATTGTTTGTCAATTCTAATTTATCATATTTTAACAAACATTAGATTTTAAGATTAGATTATTAAAAAAAAGATGGAAACATTTTTATAATCTTCTATATAAATCTTTGCATACAATTTATAAAGTTTCAATTAACCAATATGACTAGCATTTTATAAGGTAATTAAAATCATATCAAGATAATATTAAAACATATTTTAAAATAAGTTTTAAAGCAAGTAAACAAGATAAAATCATAATCTTATTACTATAAAAATTATTGTTGGAATTTCGGGAGCCTTGCATGTGAATAGTTTGAGCTGATTTTAAAGGAGAGGTAATCACATCCATTAAAACAATGGGGTTAGTGTGTGTTATAAGCGAAGCCAACTTCTCAGCTTCTGTTGAACACACTTGGCTTTGTAACCAAGTCGGTGGCTTCGTGATTGGCACGATTAAAATAACCAACGATCCAAAAACGCTCATGTAGGCAGTAAGATCACATTCGGCAGTTTCAACATGTCCAGCAAGATGTTCAGCAACTTCTCTCACTTCAATTTGATTTAAGAAGGTTGAAAGTAAATAATCTGCATGCTTATGGCTATAAAGAACTTGCAAACCACCACCTTTGAAAATAAAAGCAATATTTTATTTGTCAAATATTTTTAAAAGTTTTTATAAGAATTAAAATAAAAAAATTATTACCACAAATTGGGCAACAGGCTCCAGGTGGATTAACTCTTACGCAATTAGTAGGCTTCAAGGCTGGGCAGTCGACTCCAACACATCGAGGATTATTTCTACCTCCTAAAAACATTGTTTATAATTACATTTCATTCATATCTTAATAATTATATATCACTATTATCAGTTCCAATTGCGATACACGGTCCTTGATAGTCAATGGACATCCGATCTGCACGAGCGGCACATTCACTGCTATATGTTTCACCATTATGGCCACATATAATGCCATTGGGTTTGCACTGGAACTTTAAAAAATTGAAATATTAATATAACTAATCAATCATGATTTAATTCAGTCTTACTAAACATGGTCCTCTGTATGCAAGAATCGAATTATTTTTTAAAAGATAACAAAGATTGAGATATTGCTTGTTATTCACATCGCACACTGGTTGTAATGGTTGTAAGGCACAATCGCTATTTACAGGGACTAAAACATTTTGTTTAATAATTTTGTAAGATTTAAATATTTAAAACTTACTGCATTCGTATTGCTTGCATGGTTTACGATTTATACTAAGACATGCAGTTTTCTTTGGAACACACTTTTGGTTTGGAAGACAAGAATTTATTGAGCAAGGATTAAGAGAGGTGCAAGAACCAAAATCCATTTGATTTTCTTGAAGATAAGCACACCTATTACAATTAATTCAATGTGAATAGTGATATATAATAATTTCTAAAAAATTATATTGACAATGCTTTTACTTGGCTAAACAGGCACTAGCAAATGTTTGTCCATTGGCTCCACACACAGGCACGTAATGTGCAGCACAATTGCAAGGAAGACCTGGAATATAAAAAGACTTTAAATCCATTCTTAATACATTTATATACACACACAAACCTGTGTTTGCAGTTAGTTGATTCGATTCGCATTCAAATTTAGTACACGAGATTTCCCCACCAAAGCAAATGCATGTATTGCATCCTGCATCAAATACCTGGTCATGTTCTGCAAAACATATGATTTCTTAATAAAGAATCTTTTAAAATATTAAAAAATGAAAGTTACCAATTCGTTTATTTCCACTCCAACAGTATGTAGGCTCAGCGCAAAGTCCATTCAAACACTCTTCAATCTGTAAATTTTCAGAACACTTGCAAATCTTTTCACAACCAAGAACTGTAGACGTATTTGGAATTGAAACCAAATATCCTTTTCGAACTACAAATGAAGAAATGGCTCCCATTCTACAACCTAAAATTAACAGCAAATTATAGACCACCTTAGTTTAGCTTTGCATAAAATAATTTATCCTAGAATTTGTAGAATTATTACCTTTTTCACATCTATAGGGTAAACAAATTTGTCCTGGTGTGCAATACCTTGTGACTGTACATACTTCACTAAAATTGCACGGATTTGGGTGACAAGGATGAGTAACTTGGAGGGCATTTGCAGATTCAGGGCTTTTATCTATAATTTATAGATATAATTCATATAATTCTTATTTCAGTACTAAACTTAGAAACAATTAGAGATTTTGCAGAAGCTAGTTTCATTGATTTATCTTTATATCTTATACTTTATCTATACAGTTTCATGCAAAATAACCTATTTCTATAAGATAATAATTCAATTTATAGTTTCTCCTGCAAAGTCACTATTTGTAAACATTTACCAGTGTAAGGCTTCAGTGATATACAAGTTTCATCATTGAAAGATGTAGGCACCAATATCTCATTGCATAAATTCTCAGCTGACACCCCTGGTGGAAGCCGGTCATAATCGAGGCACTTGGTTAAAATAGAAATACAATCAGATCTGAAAATCAATGGAAATTAATTTTTAAAAATTTGTACAAAATAATTTCACTTTAATAAACTTACAAGCAAATAGTAGCAGCGGGTCTATAAGGGCGACATGGTTTTAGTTGTAAAGTACATGCCACTGCTTTCCACATGTTAGGATCGCAACCTGTGATATCAACAACAGGGATTTGCATATTGGGCATTGTTATATATCGGCTTTTCCATAGTAAAACATCTTTCTGCGCTGCCCTATCCGCCGATAACGAACAACTTTGAAATAATTCCGTGGGGCGGTCATTGAAATTTGTACAATATGTAAGTCCCTCA
The DNA here is from genome assembly GCA_034696185.1 of Henia vesuviana. Classification (NCBI taxonomy): domain Eukaryota; kingdom Metazoa; phylum Arthropoda; class Chilopoda; order Geophilomorpha; family Dignathodontidae; genus Henia; species Henia vesuviana. Next base: position 16,452 of record JAQFZU010000445.1, on the reverse strand, counting down.
CAGCCTAACTCACAGGGTTCTTCGACTGCAATAACCAATCAATTGATATATTTTTTGCTTTTTTGATAAACATATTACTACATTTTACCTTCTGTTAAGCAAGCAGTTAATTCTAATTCACTATTATCTGATTGACACTTATCAAAGGCATCCCAATTGCTTGCCCACTCATTGCTGAAAGTCTAATAACACAACTGTTTTGGAATATGTTTTTATTCAATTTTTTTCTCTTACTTTAAAACACAGCTTTCTGCAAGTTTCAGTCATAGCTTTCCTACAGCACTGCAATTTCACACCATCCATTCCCATGCGATTAATAGATGATACAGCCATATTTCTATTTCGTGGAGAATGTGCATGATGTAGAAAACATTGCCACATTTTGTCCTGTATTACACATAAAAATTAAATTTTAGGTTTTGATATAATATGATTTTACTATTTTACATGTGGCAATGGTGGACCACAAACTGCCTCAATGGCATCAACAATATCTTGGTCTGTTTTCTTAGTCCGTAAGGCATGGATACAGGCTTTTTTACAATGCTCGTTGGGTGATTTATCACAGCAATGGAGATCTGAGAAGCATTAGTAAGTTCATTAATCATAATCATCAATATATTTAATTGCATACTAATACTAATAACACATCAAAATAAAATCAATCAATCTTTCTAATGCTTAAAACTTACTGCGTTGAGGGTTGTTTGAAGGTGTCAATCTTATGTAATCATTCACACATTTGACCACTTTAGGACTGTGCAAAGAACACGCACGAATAACTGTATTACGTGTTTTTTTATTTGGAGTCTGGTTTGAAGCAAACACTCGTTGACAAGCTTGATGACACTCGACAGTTTGAGCACTGGTGCAGCATTTTTCACCGACTAGTTTAAAAAATATAAAACATTTTTTTTTAGTTTTAATTTAAAAAACTCGTCTATTCAAAGCTCAAAATACCCTCTAGCTGCTCTACACAAGAAAAAAATCCGATTTCATCACTTCGGCGGCATTCTTGAAAGAGATCACTCTTAACTTGAGCCTAAAATAATAACAGTTTCAAAACAAAACTTATAAAAAATGTAATGACAAAATTCCTGTTCTTTAAAGACAAGGTTGAAACACTTACTTTCAAACAAGCGTAACTACACGTTTGTGATTGAGGTAATTTACAGCATGGACGACCAGACCATTCTTCACCCTGTTGAATTTCTAAAACAGAATGTTTATAAATGGCCTAATTAGTATTTTGATTAATGAATTTCATAATAAAAAAAAGATAATTGGTTTCCCACCTAAATTTGCAATTCATTAAGCCATAATATTTGTAAATAAATTAAAGCAACAGATGGAATATTTTATCACAATTTTTAATTTAGGTTTTTCTTATTCATTTAGTAGTTTTTATCTCAGCTATCAATTTTCACACTTGTAAGCTTACAAGTGGGTAAAATTTAACTTTCTTTGACGTAGCAGATGTTAAGGGTACTTAACAAGATTAGCTTTCTAGATACAGTCCTCTTTGGGGGAAATGAAAAGAAAATTTAAGCAAAAGAACATAATTACATAATTGAAAAAACAAATTGGACTTGATACCCCACAAATTGTATGAATATTCAAAACTAGCATTCAACAAAAACTAAAAACAAAAAAAATTGGACAGTGATATTTATGATGGGAATTTTAATATTGTGCTCAATATTATTAGAAAAACTTACCGCTCAGAGATTTATTGAAACATTGCCAAAACTTTGTCTGAAAATAAAAAAAAAAATTTGAAAGTTAATACAAATTCTAATTTATTTTTTATATTATAATAAATTATACTTTAAGTTTATTATTACGGGAACTCATAATTATTACTATTGATGTAATCAAAATATAAGTCACATTGCCAATGGCAACTCAGGCTAATGACATTAACATGCCCATCTAAATGCTGAAAACAATTCTTTATTTTCCTATAAAAAGTTTCATTAGCATGTTACACATCATGTTGACAAGTGACACAAGGACCCCATGTTGTTTTCTTCAAAAAAACAAACTTTTTAAAAGATAGTGACGGCATAAATTCCTGCATTTAGTCACATAAATTTTAATGCAGTTTACCTGACAAACGATTTACTACTTTATCTAGATATTAAATTTTTTCTATTTTTTAACTTTTATCTTAGACTTGTACTAAAAAAATGCATTATTCTTGACAGTTCTAAATAGCATAGATGGAGGTCATCAGAGAGACAGAGCTAAGCCAATTCATTTATTGAGTTAATGAATGACAGCTAATATCTATTTCGCAGATCCCGAGATTCCCTAAGACAAAAAACAATTCCCACTAATTCCCGTACAAAGCCAAGCTTTGAAAAGCTCAAGTGTGGGTTGATCTTAAAATAGACTAAAAGACAAATTGTGTGGAACTCAGTTCCTTTTAATTTATGAGTGCTTTTCAATGGAAAAAAAATTGCATAAAGAGTATCGAATTGCATTGATTCCTAATAGGAAAAAAAATGCATTCAATGAGGTGACATCTCCCAAGTTTGTGACAACAATTGTTGAAATTCATTTTTATGACCTGAATGAAATCCGCCTCGTGATAAATGTAATGTTTGGCTAACCTAAAGCAAGTCGGCGCCTCATGCTGTGCTGACCTTCTGGGGACCAACTGACCTTTAATCCTTTTCATTCATTACAACTAAATTTATTTTTTTACAAATTTTTAGTGACAATAGGGCTTTTATGTGGTGATTATACATTTCCATTTTAAAATTCTAAATAAAAAATAAAATAAATAAATAAATTGTGCAATTTTTTTAATCTTTTCATTCAATCATTGACATTATTTTGCTGTAAATTAATGTCATTTAATAAATTTTCTTTGTTCTATTTGCTTTTATACAGTTCATGGCCACATACTCGCACAACATTTTCTCAGAAAATAAATGTTTATGCATAAAGACAATTAACATTATTCAATCAAATGCAATAAATAGAAAACTTGTAAAAATTACTCACCAAATCACTCTCACAATATTGTCGCAATGCCCATAATTCAGATTGTCGTTTTTGAGGATCTAAGGCAATTGATACTAAAGAAATCTATACAAAAGAAAAAATGTTTTATTAATGATTAAATACAAAGCAGTAAAAAACAGGAAACGAATTAGTTTTTATGTGAAAATTGCAATAAGTGAAATAAAGTTATTTATTCCTTTCAAAGAAAGGCCGGCTAACGTAAAGAAGATTAGAGTTTGCCACAAACAGCTGCACAACTCGTATTTCAGGTGAGAAAACACCTGAATAGTAGAAATTTATCAAAACAGCTCCACCCATACTTCCCCTTCTAAAAGCAAACAATAAGGATTAACTGTAAGGGTAAATTATATTACATTAGTTACAGTGTGACAAATAGCATGACATTCTTTGAATGAGAATAGGACTTGATTTAATGATTTCTGATTTATAAAGATAAGATGTGACTGTTACGGATATCCCTTGCCTTTATTTTCATAAGGTCGCATGATTAATGTATTTGAATTTACATAATGAAATTTTGATACTGACTAATGAATAGAAATTATATGAAAACAGTAATTAGATTGTAAAAACTAAAGTCATAAAAATGGAATAAAAGAACATTTTATTCAGATATAAATATTTACGTTTGGAGATTAAAAATAAACTCAAAAATAATCCTTCCATTTTGGTAATGGACTTACTTTTATAAATAAACATTTTTATTTATAAAAAAAAGCTCATTTTATTGGTGATTCATTGCTGAGTTGTGAAAAAAATAAATAATAAAAAATAAATATTTTGAAAATAAAAAAAATAAAAAGGGATTTTATGAGGATAAACTAGGATAAACTACAAGTGTTTTAGTTGTTAATGTTCATCTGTAACTGATTGGTACTCACACATCAACATTTGAAAAGTTTATTTTTGAAAAACGGCGGGTGTAAATAATGTCATCCCTCAAGTGTCAAACTCACAAACATTAGGAGGGTGAAATTGAAAGAAGAGAAAGTTTCTTCCCCTCGTAGCCACATTTCTTGAGCAATATCAAATTACAATAAAAAATATACAAATAAATTTATCTGACATTTTTAAGCCCAATTAAAAGTTTCAAATATAAGTTTCAATCATACTTAGTATTTCGTATTCTTTGATATGACAAATGATAGTAAACAATTCAGTGTTGTAAATTAAATTATTGCAATATTTGCAAAAATAAATAAAATTTTATAAATGGTAGAATAGATCTAGTGTATTTATTCCTTGTTTGTATTGGGAAAAATATATTTCATAGATTTTTTAACTTGTTCCTACAGCTGGTTATCATTGCATAAAAATAGGTCCATAACTTGAGTGATGGGAAAAATATGAAGAAAAAAAATTCTTATGTCTATGGATTTCTAAAGTAATAGAAACAGGATGGTTTGCAGTCAGAATTGATTAAGCTCTCATCTTTTTTTCAAATTCTTTCGTTCTCATAAATTGAAGTAGACAAGTTCCCAAAAATAATAAAATTCAATCTTTCTTTCATAAACATTTTATCGATCAATTTACAAGTCTTAACTCATTTAAACCATTTGTAAAAAAAAAAAAATCAATTGCTCGAATTTAATCTTTCAACGTCAAAATCGTCAAATACAATTGACTGTAATTTCCATCCATAATTAAATGATTTATCCCCCAACTCAATTAGACACGACCCCACAGGAAATGGTAGCACAAATTATCATCTCTCGACTTTTATTCAACTTGACATTGCAATAGAAATTAAGGAAAGGTGATGAGAACATTAAATTATTTCATTTACGTTTCTAGTCGCAATTAAAGATATGTTTTTTATAACAATATAGCAAACAGTATAGCCATTGTGATCAACACTTGAAAAGATTAAAAAATTTAAGTAAACCTGTAAACAGATCTGTTTAAGGCCTTTAGTTGGACAAATAAACTCCTCCCATCACTATTCACTATTCTTCTAGCAATGAATGAAAGAGGGTGACAATACAAAGGTTGTAAAGAACCACGAAAACCTCAAGAAAAATCGGTGAGACCAGTATAGGTGACAGTATGGGTAAAATAAGGAAAGAAAAGAACACTTCTTCTTTATGTCCTTAATATCTTAAAACTCACAAATGAATTCAGTTAGGGTATGAGACGTGTTTTTAAACTGAAATTTCGTCAATAAATACATATTATTTAATTTTTTAATATTGTTTATATTTTAAAATTAATTTTTGAATTTATTTGTTTGAAGTAAAAAAATAAATTATTTTATATTTGTTAAATTACAATATTAATATTTTTACCTGCTCGCAAGCAGATTCACATGATCCTGAGACGAAAGAACAGCATTCTGGTACAGGAACTCCTAAATTGAAATAAATTAACAAAAATATATATAACACTTTGCTTCATGACCCTGACAATTGCGAATATAAATTTAATAACTTTCTCAACCATCCCTTAACACCCATGACAAATGTGATTTCATTTCAAAAAATAAAAAAAAAATTATTTTTCTTTCTTTCCAATTAATGTTTTACCGCCTTAATTACTGTTAAACAAATAAAAAACAACCACATATAAAAAAGTTCTAAAAACAGAATCAACTTTCTCCATCTTTAAAAAAGTTATGCTCGCTGCATCTTCATCACCTAAATGTTAGTTAATCGACAAAACTTCTTAGCACTCACCTGAAGTGATGATTAGTAAAGAACTGACAGTGATTAAAATACCAACAGGTAATAATGTCATGATGCAAAAGGAAAGCTTACAGCAAGCATGTTTCTTGCTTGGCTCATGTGCGCCACATCAACTGATCTATTTGCTCCCAGACTCTGTGTGGCGCTAGTGAGATGGGATGTTGAGTGAGACTTCTTCCTGGCCTGGCTCTGCTTCGGGCTATCCTCATTAATCAGGTGGTGGTGAATGATGAACCAAATACAGCAGAAAAGCCTTAAAGAGAGAGGGATCTCTTTGAGGGTAATACGAGAACGACGAATCGTCTTGAAAATAAATTTGGGAAAAACTTTGAATAAAATAAATTTCTAAATGTATTTTATTGCTATATTAAAATACATGCATTGACAGGATTATTTTTTTGGGAATTTATATGATAAATGAATCTTCAATTTTTTTGCAATTTTAGAATTGGATAATTATGAAGAATGGGCTTTAATCGTTTTTGATGCCCAATTAACAACTTTTTTGTCGTTCCACACCATTTGACCTTTAGGTTCATTAACATCTGGTGGTAAAAGCGCTAGATATGCTGGAGCTTCTGCACCTAGTCGCAACAAATTGAAGTATAAAATTAGACCCAATTAAAAGTATATATAATTAAAGCTAAATAATTATCTACAATTAAAATAGGCAAAAAATAATAAACTAAATTAAAAAAGTAATGTTTACTGTTAATTTTGTCATGTTTGTCATATTTGTCATATTTTAATATTTATTTTGTTTATATATATAATTTGTCAACGTAATTTATTGCACTTGGTATTATTAATACCAGGTGTGATAGCTAACTAACTCAAATATGATTACTATATTTTGTTACTTCAATATTATTATAAGAGAATTTACATCATCCGATAATTTTCTTCCTAATAAGAATTATTTACGAGAATTAAGACTACAAGAAATATATTATTTTCATCATATTTTTAAGAAGTCTAATTTGTGTTTAAAACTAATAAAATTTCCTTGCCAAAAATTATTATACTTTTAATACATTTCTTTTAAAATAAATAATTGTCAATATTTTTAAATACTTTGTTGGATAAAACTTGTGAATTGAATTAAATTCTAATTTAAAGAAATGTATTATAGGTACATGAAGGAAAAATATAAAAATAAATTAATCAATATAACGAGGGTCGCAAAGCCTATCGTTATATTGATTACTTCTTTGACAATCGCATTTTCATATATAGAAACACAAAAGTGTCTAGTAATATTAATGATATGTAAAATCAAATAATACAAATAATATTATTGTTAATTATTTTTTACCTTGTTCTGGTGTCAAAGGTCCTTGATGACTTGTCATATCAGTGTCAACATAACCTGGATGAACCTACAATAAAGATTTTGAATAAACTAATCTATACACAATTAAATTTTATATACGTACAGCATTCACAATTATATCCTTTCTTTCATCCATGTCGAATTGTTTTTGTTGTAAAAATGTCAATGCACTTATTCCAACCTTGGACACTGAGTATGCAGATCCTCCCCATCCTTGATCCAAATGTTTTGCAGTTTTAGCAGCACTGATTCAATAAGAATAAGTTGAATGTATTGTTAATTCATTTTTCATAAAATAAAACCTACAAAACAAAATCATCCATCATTTTACATAAAGTTTCTTCGGTTAAATCAGAGTCGAGAAACCCATTCCTCAATTGTTCACCAGGAATGCGATCCAACATTCCAGCCGAACTGGACAAATTCACAACTCTGAAATATTTTATTATTATGTGTTTCAAATTCGTGATTTAAGTTAGGTACCTCGCATGAGATCGCAAAAGAGGAAACAAACGTTTGCATAGATTAAATGTACCAAAAAAATTTACTCTTATTGTATTTTCTGCTTGAATTCCAAAGGGTTCAACAGACGACATCTATAAATATACTTTTCTTATAAATATTAAATTTTCGACATTAGGTGCATTCAATTCACTCACTTATAATATCATAAGTGAGTTTCTTACAAGTCAATCTCTATAAGCAGACTTATTATAAGACACATTTCAGGTGGCTGAAAACCAGACAAGTCAAACTTAAACTATACTAGTTGACTTTATAAGCAAAATCTTTTAAGATCACTCAAATTGTGTTTTCTGACTTTTTTGTAGTCACGAAAAGATAAAATTATCTAGTTCAAAAAACTTTGAATGCACCTATTATTTAATTTCCTTTAGTTATACCTTGTACGCAATTCCTGCATTATTCACCAGTACATCCAAACCACCAAAATTTTTAGAAATATCATCGGCTAACACTTTAATGCTTTCTTCTTCTCCAATATCCAGTACATGACAAATAGGATCATAACCATCTTTTCGAAAATTTTCAGCTACTCTTTTGCAATCTGCTTCATTACGACCTATAACACAATATTAAATTGAAATTAGTTTATTACATAAGTCAACAGTTTTTTATTTTAAATACTTGTGAACATAACTGTTCCATCAAACTTTTTACATAATTCTTTGACAATCGCATTTCCTATTCCTCTGGTTCCTCCTGTAACCTGAAATTAAATACGTCATTTAGCACTGAAATATATATAAAGCTCACAACTCATTTTACTCTAAAAATAAAAAGTACAATAGGTTAGTATAGGCAAAATAAGTTTATACAATTCAATTTATCTACTTAAGTATATTTTCGAAAATCAATAATAAACATATGTCATTAGAGATTTGCTTTGCCATTACTGCCTATTCATTCATGTGAATGAAATCTGGGTCATTAATAAAATGTATTTCATTTTGGTATTTACTTTTGGTATTAAACTATAACTTACGACTGCTAAACGTTTATCCATTTCGTTTGAATAGAATTAGTTCAGTGTTATCAGTATTAGCTGCTTATCTTTTGGCAGTAATATTAATAAATTTCTGCATAAGTTTGTTTTAAAGCGTCCCTGTGGCTTGTAACCTTGTAACTATGTACAAAACTGTACAAAACTGGTTTTAATCAAACAAAAATTCTAAAGTACAGTGTTTACCTCTTTTGGCAAAATATAGAACTAAAATGGGAATTTTGAAATTCAAAACTGATTTACGATTATTGGCTAAAATGAGTTTTAAATTAATGGTAAAAAACTATATACAGTTGTAATTATGATGCTTATTTTTTTCATTTTCCTAAAGAATAGCAACTTTCTTATAAAAAAAAAATCAAATTGGTATGTATTTGCTTCTGCTTTTATTACCTAGCCAAGACGAGCTCGCCACCTGGAAATCTTGTCACTCGACATTTTAGTGTGCAAAGATGTAATGGCTACACATCATATTTTATCATGCTCTGTTTTCGTTGACATTATTAGCGAAATGTATAAATTAACGAAATGAATAAGGCTCCTCGGGAGAATGGTATTAGTTTTCTATAGTAACACAAAACATACAGTTTCTAATTCTATAGTTTCTGAAATAGATAACTATATTATTCTTGAACAAATGTTTGTTATAGGCTTATTATATTTTTAAATACTATTAAATCCTACAGCTTATAGGCACATGTATTATACAGTAATCTATAGATACCATAAAATTCTATTGGTTACAGGCAAATGTATTCTACAGTATTATATAGATACAATTAAATTACAGACTGTGTTTCAATGTAGCCTGGCATTACTATACAATTCAGGATAGTTTCTTCTAGGATACCATGAGACCTGCAAGGTGTGGTTTTAAGTGAAAACTAACAATAATTTATTTATTGGAAGAAATAGAATAGTAGGCTTAAGACCTTTTCAAATGACAAGTTGCACAGTATAGTACACATTGCAGTATTAGTAAAAAAGTAGAAGTGGTGCTATGCAATGTGGGAAGGAAGTAAGAAAAAAGTAGAAGTACATAAGCTACCACAGAAATAATAAGAAGTTAGCAGTAGTCAGTCATCTATTGCTAGCCAATCACAAAAAGTGTCTACATCATGTGATTTCTCTTTTCAAATTTTTTTTCTCCAAAATGCCTGATCGCTCACAAAATCCATTCAGTGTCATAATTTCTAAATTATTACGTGAAATAATTTTTAAATAATTATTTCCAAATCTCTTTGGATTTTTTTTCTCATTTAACTGCATAGTTATTTCGACTGTATTTTAATAGTTAAAGTTAAATAATTGTTTTAAGATTCTGAGTATTCAAAGAGCACAACAAGCTACTCGTTTTTTCTTGTTTGAAACAAATCCTCAATCTTATCTTGGACTTGATAGAAGTTTAAAGGCCAGTGTGCTCAAGGCTTTAGATAGTATTCTGGATAAATCTAAAACCATTAGGATTAATGACAAGGCCATATTGGAAACTATTTATGTAAGGTTACTTTGTCGTGAACCCAAAGGGTTGGGTTACGATAACGCCGCAACCTAATGTCGCAACAGCAAACGCGCTCGAGGGGGAAGAGGCCCGACATATGGCTCTCTTCCGTCGTCACGTTCCAGCGACCACCTGTCGTGTTTCGGGTTTGTTATCTAGGGGAATTAATAATAAATAAAGGAAAAACACAATTTCAACTCGAAATTGTCGGGGAAGTTTATTTAACTTACAAGGAGTGCTTCCCTACTTGACCCCCTCCGATTTGCATAATTTTAAAGAATTAAATTGGTTATTAGTTAACTAAAACACTGTTCCAATCTTAAGACACCATACGTTTAAATGAAATTAATGTTGTGATTTTTATGGCCTAATAATGCTCTTTTTCCCATAGGAAAAAAGTTTTATTTTTTTCCTATGGAAAAACATGCATTATTAGGCCATAAAAATCACAATATTAATTTCATTTAAACGTATGGTGTCTTAAGATTGGAACAGTGTTTTAGTTAACTAATAATCAATTTATTTCTTTAAAATTATGCAAATCGGAGGCGGTCAAGTAGGGAAGCACTCCTTGTTAATTAAAAACACTACAATCGAGAAAACCGACTCGGTTGCTCGATAATACAAAATTGATAACGAAATTAAATGTAAATAAATAATCGAAATGACGTCGAAACTTCTTGTTGTTGACGTCGGAAAAACTGGTGGCGATGGGATTATTCTTCTCGAATAATTCACGATGAATCCTACGTACAACTTGCACGTACACAAACAAAATAACTGAAATTGATGTAAAACTAACGACGGTTCCCGGGTGGAACACGCTACGATGCGTAAAACGACTTGCTCGTAGATTTCTTGGCCAAAAACGACGTTAACGAAACTCGAATCTCTCTGCAAATAAACACTTGGGAACAATCCAAAAACACTCAAGAAAACACTTGAGCTGATTATTAAATCAAGAATATGAAATCGATTTATGCAAACTGGCATGAAGCGACAGAAAACTTCGACAAATAAATCGTCAAAATGGCGGAATTTAACCGCTCAGATGCTCAGAACTCGTGATTCGCGAGTCTAAGCAAAAACTTGATTGGAAATATCACAATTCACTTGAATTGTGAAAGAAACTCACCAAATCCAGATGTGGTGAACTGGATCCAATGATGAATTCAACTCCTAATTGTTGTAGGAGGTGAATAATGACTCCATTCGAGGCATCAACACCGCAGCAAACATTTTTTTACGTTAACAAATCACCGCTACAACCACATCGGTTGTAGCGGTGATTTGTTAACGAGTGATGAGCTCGCTTCCTCATCACCCTCAGGACACGCATGGTACCCGTAGTGCCATCTCGTAAGAGTGGAGAAAAACGAACTCAACAGTAAAACTCTGTTATTTTTACTAATCACGATGGTGATGCAAATGCGGATGACCACACACCTGTGGCTCGAATATTGAGCTGGCCGACGCCGAAGACACTTTGCATGCCACCCAAGATGGTCTGTACTGACCAATGACGAAGAGGCAATTGCCCAAACTCCCCACCAGGGGACCAAGGTATTAAGAGCCTCGGAGGAGCAAGATTGAGACAGAAATCACACAAATAAGCCATTGCAAACGCACCCAACGATCTCACAAGATCAAACCTAATCAACCCAGGATTCAGGAGTGACCGAGGACAGGGGCCCTGCGACACATTGTTTTTATGCATCACGAAATCACCGAGTAAGTCTACCTAAGCATCGACGCGTGCTGCCATCAGTCAGCCCACGGACCCATCGCCTAGTATCGGCGTCGAGCGCAACTCTGCCGATCAGGACCGTAAATATATTGTTTATTGACTATTGTTTTTCTTGCATGATTTAATCACTTAAAGTAAGAGCCTTGGCTCCTTTTTGTTTGAATTAAAGAACTATTGTAAAAGCATGGAATAAATGAGTTGTTTTTGCCGCTGATATCCGAAGTTCTTTTTGTCTGATTGCGGAAATTGCCTCATTTAATAAGTCGAGCTAATGCTCTCAAATTGTGATCATAATCAGGTCGGAATCTATTTTGATCCTGATTAAAATAGAAATTAATTGGTAGTCGAAGTTTAGCAACACGACACCTGGGTGCCTGTCCGGAATCAACATTATTCTTTTGAATAATTACGATTCCACCTGAAGATCAGTAGACTAAAAACTTATTTGTGGCAATTTTCTAAAAGATAGAGAGAAATAGTGGATGACTCGACAAAAACAACTGACTCGATTAGTCAGCGAGTCAAAAAGCGTGGCCAAAAGAAGGGCCGACTAACGCAAACTGGCGACTTCACGTCGCCACAACAACATCAGACAAGTGCAAATCCATTTTTGCAACCCGGGGTATCGTCGTCACTAGGAGGTGCAATTATTCAATTGCAGACCACCGCAGCACCGACGAGCCAAACGGTTGCGACTAGTAGGCCACATTCGCCGCCTAGAAGGTCACCGTCGCCACCGACACTTGCAAATATTTATCTGCAGCCGGCGAACGCTTCGACGAACCAACCGGATGCAACCACGAGGTTGCAATTGCCAATGACATGGCAGTGAGAACGAATCGGAGCAGTCTCACCTAACGCAATCGGGCGTAATAAACCCGAACGCGCAACAGACAGTGTCACCACTGAATCCGTTCACCCTCGCAAAAGAAGGGCGAGGCACACAAACGAGTGACCCAATGACCAAAACGCCATCACGGCTGGATCTGACCATGTTGGAAATGTGCAGTGGAAGTTTGTAATTCTTATAGTTCATTCCTAATGTCACAATTGTTCTATATATTATTCACAGGTTGACAACTTGTTGGCTGAGTAGTTAAGGTGGTATAGTCGTGGTATTTAAATAAGTCCAGACAATTAAACTTAAATAATAGTTTCTAATTCTTAACTTGAATTAATAAGCTTTGCTTACACTTGTTTGCAGTAGCTTAATATCTTCACAACATAAATTTAAAGTGACAGTGACAGGTAATAAATAACTAACAAAAAAATAATTGTACATTTCTATTAATATATTATCTTCTGTAGGAAGTGGAAATGACATGGTAGTGTCATTAGACACACCGACACCCGATGCGGGCCCGCAGTCACAGCCCTCGGCTGCCGCACAATCGGACATCTTGCGTCTCAGAGACCCAATGCTGATGATGATGCAATTGGTAATGGATTCAGGCATTCAATTAAGAGCGGGAATGACACTGGAAGACGTGGTAAAAGCGGCACTGCTCTCTAGACTTCAACATCGCGACACGATGACGAGAAGCCACGCCTCGAGTACACCTTGGCGCAGCCGATCGACCAGCCGGTCAACGATGTTTACTCCATCACCACCACGAGCCCCAATCACCAGTCAAGAGGTGATCTACGAACCGCCTCGACGTGTTCAACCGTCACCACGGGCATCCAGATCGCCACTGTCGTGTTCCAAGAGTCGAGTGCAATTAGATCGTTTCGTACACGACCTTGGCCCGGAGCAACGGCCGCCAGCGGCCACCCCCAAAACTCAAGCTTGAAATTTAATTTCACAATTAGCGGAAAAACAAAATATTCGACACGAGACGACTCAACCCAGGATGGAGCATGACACAATTGGAAGAACTCCGACGAACTTGGAAAAATCGTGTGAATATCACACCGATACCAGAGATCGTCTCGAGAGGGGCGATTTGCCACCAAATCCGAAACCTCCCGATCTCAAAATAAATCCTAAACCACCTGATCTTAAACCTCCCAATCCCAAAATAAATCCTAAACCACCGGATCCTAAACCACCTGATCCTGAAATCAAAAAATTAGCCCAAGAGTTTACCCACCCGCTCACAGTGACATCATGGTGCGACGAATTACCTAAACTTGCTACCGAAACTCCAGTTCGGGAATGCCGACTAGCGGCGACTAAGTGCAAATCGACCGACACAAGTCTGTCATTGCTGCCAGTTCAGGTAAATGGCGAAAAACTATTTGGAATGCTTGATTCCAGAGCGGACCGATGTTATATAGCATTGGGAATGGTTACAAAATTAAAATTGACCGAAGAAATACGGCCGGTGGAAGGAAATCTCAAGGTCGAAACTGTCGACGGCTTAGTCAAACCGACTGGAGTCGTGTTTTTGCCAATAAAATGGCATTACGGACATTTTACACATCCAATGATTGTGTTACCTCAGGAAACTACTCTTCTTCTTCTCGGTAACGACCTTATGCGTCAATTACGCATCTAACCGAACCCGGTTACCGGCTCGTGGAATTTTGTTTGTGACGATGATGATCGCCATGAGCTGCCCGAACCACCGGACTTCATGAAGGAAGCTGCTGACAAAGCAGAATGGAATGGGAATTTGAAAAAATTCATCCAAGATTATGATTTTAAGACTTTCAGCGCCGAGTTAAAGCGAGAAAACGTCATCAACACATTTGTCGAAGATGCCAAATTGCAACTCAACGAGGCTACACTGGTCCACCATGCTCTGAAGAAGTTTGAGGCGATTCTCAATAAGAAGCCGGGAAGAACACACCTTGTTCAACATGAGATTTTGCTCTCGGTGGACAAACCTGTGAGAGTACCGTATCGTGGTCACGACCCACACAAGAGAAAAGTCATCAAAAAGCTTTGCCAAGAGCTAATTGACACAGAGATAGTGACTCAAGCCACGGAGGAATATGCGATGAGGATCGTTCTCGTCATGCGACCCGGTAGCAAGCCCCGACTGTGCATCGATTTCAGACCGTTGAATGCGATAATGTTATTGACCCCATTCAGATGCCCTCGATCGATGCGATACTGCGAGAACTTGGCCATTTTGGATGGGTAAGCACTATCGACCTATCCAAAGGTTATTGGCAAGTCGAGCTGCGACTCGAAGATCGCATTAAAACCACTTTCTACTCGCCAATCGGATGTTTGATGTTTAACGTCATGCCGTTCGGACTCGTCAACGTGCCAGTCACGTTTCAACGTCTTGTCGAACGCATGCTCGGCTAAACATTGCACAAGTTTGCATGGGCATATCTCAACGACATCATATTCGTCTCAAATACCTTTGAAGAGCACCTAGAACACATCAAAACAGTGCTAAACAAGCTGGCGGAAGCTGGACTTCACGTTCACCTCGGTAAAAGTAAATTCTGTCGCAAAGAGCTTTTTGGGGTACAGAATTGGCGTCAACGGATTATCGATTGACTTGGCCAAAATTAAGGCCATCATTGACTATCCGGCACCGCAAGATGTCAAGAGAATACAGCGATTTCTAGGAATGGTTAATTTCTTTAACCGCACGCTCCCGAATTTTGCGACAACTGCCATTTCAATTACCAATCTACTAGCGAAAGAAAAGGATTTTGTGTGGACAGACAAATGTCAGACGGCATTTGACAACATTAAACAAATGCTTACCGACATTGACGTGACGCCGCTTCCAGATTTGAATCAAGAATTTACTCTTCACATGGACGCGAGTCGCGTTGGCTTTGGAGCTGCCCTTATTCAAATCCACGAAAAGGAGGGAAAATCATTATCAATGCCATGCGTGTTTATAAACCGCAAACTACAGGCGTCTGAGAAAAACTACTTGGCAACTGAATTGGAGTGCCTAGCTGTTGTGTGGGCTGTTCGCAAGTTCCGCCCATACGTTGAGTACACTCGTTTTGTCGTTCAAACCGATCACCAAGCCCTAAAGTGGCTGATGTCTCTCAAAGAGCCATCAGGCCGCCTTGCTCGGTGGCAATTGTAATTAATGGCGAACAATATGGAAATTGAATACCAGCCGGGCAAGTACAACGTCGTCGCTGATGCACTCTTACGTGCACCGATTGAGTATGAGCCCTCACCAGAAGAATTTGGTGACAACGATGAAACCATTGCTTATTGCCCATCTGCAGCAACACCATGGGTAATTCCAAACTTAAATATGTTACCAACAAAATCAAAGCAGAATGACAAGTTCAAGGCATATTGGACCAAGAGGTATTTGCTTGCATCGGACAACAACTGCCTTAATCGCCATAAGCCAAATATTGAACCAAGAACGGATGAGCCACGCCTCAAGGCATTATTTTCGGCAGTCGCCGAGAAATTAAATGTGTATCGCCATTGCGCGCCGAGATAATCAGCGCCCAAAAGCAAGATGATTTTTGCAAACAATGGCTGGAAGTTTTGAGCACCAAGACCTATCCATTTGATGTCATAACGCCAGCGCAGAAACAAAGTTTTAAAATTGCCGCTTTCGCATACATGACTGAAGCCAAACTATTGGTAAAACACCATCCGACGCTCCAAAGTGAGAAGAAGAACGCGCTAAAGATTGGTCGAACTCTCATCATTACGGCATCAGATTTTATGGCTACTCCACGGTCACT
>JAQFZU010000444.1:0-26499 GCA_034696185.1 Henia vesuviana | reverse complement strand
AAGATTTAGAAAATATTCAAGAATAGTATGAAAAGGGCATTGGTGCAGATAAATTTTAAGAATCCTGTTCAAAAAAACCACTTTTTTGTCTCATATTCTCCTAACATCCCAGGGAAGAAGGTTAGGGCCATATATTAATGTTATACCAGTTTGAAGACACAATTTTCTCTCCGAGTTAAGGCCAACGAGAAAAGGACCGAACCAATGACACTCACGTATCTAAAAATTCATCTCAAGAAATTTATATTGTTACTTACAATAGCATTGTAGAGATAAAAAAGACGTAATAGAAAATTATTTACTTCTGACTACATCGACCTCCCACTGTCATTGTACAACCTCGAATAACTCTTTGCTCACTACGGGAATCTTGGCGAAATACAATTTTTATATTTAACTGGAATTTCTAAAATTTTTAAAAATATTTAATTATTATTAATTTTAAAATAAAAATTAATTCAATTTGATTTGAGGTTTTGAGATGTAAATATTTTTACATATCAAACTGCAACGTATTTCCGTAACCATTTCCTCAAACTCGGTTTTCCCATGTCAATCGATTTACACTACAACCGCATCAAAATCGGACTTTGATGGCACTTACTTTAAAAGTAAGTGCGGTCAGAACTTAAAAGTCACTAATTTTCAATTCAACAAGACAAAAATTAAAACATTTTAATTTAATAATTAAAATACTTTTTCTAAAGTTGGGTGTAACAAGTGTTGCAGATGCTTCGAAAAATCCAATCAAGCAAATGAAAAATGCTCATTGTACAATGGTTGGTTGGTTGGTCGCATTAACATTACCCCAAACTGAAATTTCCATAAAGTATAACAAGAACCCCTTCGAGGGGACAGGCCGAGAGGCAAAAAAAGCAAAAACCCATCCTCATCTGAATTCGAAATTTAATTAGCACAACCACTAACGGGGGGTGTCAAATGAGACCACAATGAAATCGACACTAAAAGGAGGGTTAAAGATCAAAATGTCGAAACCCCCTATTGAATAAACAACACTAAATTAGTTGCCATTCAATTACGACAAACATCAATTTCAACACTACTTTTAACACCCTCATCAACATGGCCGCGACTCAGACGACCCAAATTTCAGTCTCTTTAATTTACGGCCGTTTTGTTTTCATGACTTTCCCCATAAATGACTCTAAATGAGGACTCGCGGAAGGCTAAAAAAAAAATTGCGAATTCGGTTCGCGAAGAGAAAGAAAAAGATAAAAACAAAATTAAAAAAAAAATAAATAAAAAATGGTGATCTCGGGTGTATCGTAGCTGCAAAGCAAAACAGACAGGTGTCAGCTCATGTCATCCAATGCAATATGAAACGGAAGTCTCGCCAAGACACACATTTTGAACCGAAGGATTATAGTGTTTAAGAGCTGAATCCGACACGCGTAAATCGAATTAAATGTATTTTGACGTTTTTAAAAATAACTCGAATTGTTTAAATAGAAAATTTAATTTTTCCTACCCAAAATTTATTTGCGATCGTAAATCGCAGTCGCTCTTAAACGTGTAATTACATGGTTTTAATAATTTGCTAGCGTTTTAAAGTACTAATAAAAAGGTGATTTGTTGTGAATTTAAAAGAGTCAAGTATCTATTAACATTTTTTATTTTTCATTATTTTTTTTTACAAATATATTTAAGTTTGCTATGTATAAGAATCAAGTGCAGCCCATCAAAACTTGTTGATTATGAGCTTTAGAGATGGTGGGGCCACCTACTGTGTGACCACTGGGCCTCACAAGATGTAAAGGGAACATCGAACCAAAATACTAGGCATTAAATACATGGGAAAAAATAAAAAAAAAAGGGTTAGCGACAACATCGTAAACTTTAAACTGATTTAAACAAAAATTTTCTCATTTCATATTTTTTTTTTATAAATTTTAAAAATTCATTAAAAATTTTTTCTCTTAAAATTTTTATGAAATTTTTATCATTAGAAAAATTTTTAAAGGCTTTAAATTTTAAATAAAATAATTTTTTTAGATTTATTTTATTGATCTTCGCAATCAACTTCCTTCACCACGCCTAAATCAAGGTAAACTTCATATTTATCTTACAATAAAAAAAAAACTACCGATACCAATCAAATGACCCCCCTTAACCCACCCTAAACCCTATCTCGATGACAATAAAACAAAATAATCGGATCCGATATAAGTTAAATC
Organism: Henia vesuviana; assembly: GCA_034696185.1. Lineage (NCBI taxonomy): Eukaryota > Metazoa > Arthropoda > Chilopoda > Geophilomorpha > Dignathodontidae > Henia > Henia vesuviana. Next base: position 24,304 of record JAQFZU010000444.1, on the reverse strand, counting down.
AATTAAGTGCAACCGAACCTGAGCTCTCGGCTTTGATTTACGATCGCGTATGACGTCACAGCCCTTGAGGGACCCACTGGTAGCCCGAGTGCACAATCTTTAAAAATTTCCGTTGCGTTAATTAGTAACATCATCACGAAACCACTTAACTGCTCTTCATTATATTTTTAAAAAGTAAAAATTTCGTGACGTCACATAATCACTATTCAAATGAGGAGTTAAATTATTCGTGGCGAGTATCGTTTGCGAGAAAAGGGTTAAAAAGGATATATAGTGGCCGTGCCAAGGGGCTCGTCGAGTATCATTAGCAATGATAGTCACTCGTAGCTCGCAGGTGTAAAGCGCTACTATACAATACAAGTGTTGCATTCCGATGTCAGGGAGAATCGAAGGGAGTGGCCTTAAATTGGTGTGATGACATGCGAGTTGCATGTCAAAAATGCTGTCAAAAAATTAAGACAAAACATTTTTCTTCTTCTTTTCCTTCTCGCTTAATCGACGACCACGACGACCTTTTGCGGTGTGCAGAAAAGTCGCAAATATTTCACCAGTGGCCTCGATTCGGTGGCGAGGGAAGGTTGCGAAATGTTGTGTTTGTTGTCTGATAATGGTATGTGGATAAAGGCCACTGATGCTACATTATGCAAATTTTAATCTCACATTCTGCGAGACTGTGTCATCCCAGCTCTGGCACCGGTTTACGTAAGCTGGCGGATGGTCCTAAGTGAAGTTGTACGAGCGTAAGACCATTACGAGTGGCTTACGTAAGCTTAATCCAATACAAATTTAATGTAAAAAAATTTTAAGAAAATTCTCATAATTAAGTTACTATATGAATTTGACGTACAAAACAAGTCTAGCCTTGACTCTAAAAAAAGTATAATGCATAGGATATACTATAATTCCATTAATTTCTTTAAATTACTCACTGAGCAAATCTCTATGTCCAAAGGATGTAGGAATAAAAGTATCCAAGCTTACAGTAGCCAAAGCATCTGTGGCAGCTGAGTGGTATTAGACTACTGGATGATTTTGTTGGAGACGTGCCAAGTTATTTATTTCACTTGTTAGATAGTATTAAAATAATTATAAGAACATTAATCGGCTTAGTAATGAATAATTTCTGATGCCTTAAAGACCAAAGTTAAATTCTGACATATTGATAATTTATGGGATTTCTTTTTTTCAAGTACCTTCTACTTCTGTTGATACTATACATTATGCAAGATTAAATTTATATTACTACACAAAGCTGATAATCAAACTGAGATTTCAGAAGCTAAAATCTCATAATTTAAGAATAAATGTAAACTTGTAAACTTATTAATTAAAATTAAAATTCAATTAATTTCCCATCATTTCCAATCAATGGACTATCCCATTCCCACAACCCCTTTCCCCCATCAAATACAACAAGAGTGACATCAGTACCATTCCCTATTTGTAATTCTCTCACGAAACCCCTTGATGTTTTTGATGCACCAAAAAAAATCCCTTTCAACTCCCCATCCCCACCCCCACTTTAAAAAGAATACAAGTGGAAAGAGAATAAGTCAGTAGTTCTCACAATAACAAAATCGGGACTTGTCGACTAACTTTAAAACCATTTACATCTACCCAATCATTACCCAACCAGCTGGCAACAATTGAAGGCACACAGACACGGCTAATGACAGGTTACGAACCTTCGTCTGCAGGGATCTCCACCAAAAAAACACCAACCTAATTAAATGACTTTATCAATGAAAACTACCAATTTATCCATTCAAAACTCATCTTTTCCGCCTACAAAAACCACCTCAAACCAACCCCCTTCCCTCCCCCCAAAATGACATCACCACCTGCCCATAACAAAACATACTCCAATTATATAAATTCCCATGAACTTACTCCTGGGTCCATCTGTTATTCAACTGCCATTCAATGACATTGACCTTTGATCCAACACAAACTTAAATTTGTCCTCGAAAATACAAACAAACATCATCGGGAATGCCAAGTGCATTGTAAGTGGCCATTGTAATAATTTATAATTTAGGTAAAAACTGAATTTGAATGTTGGTTTAATTGACATCCATCAATGGCAGTTGAAGGATACAATGTCAGTGATTCAACGGCATTCTCGTTTTGCAGCAAAAGTATAAAAATCCTTCGCAGACACTGAAAAAGTTGTGTTCGGTCAATTGTTTTTCATGTTTATTTCTTGTTTTTTAAAAACGATTTCTCAATAAATGCAAATAATTTTTGGAAGATCATTTTTTGCCCCCTTCTCCCCCCCCCCCCCCATTTGTATAAAAGTTATAAATAAAATGTATTTATTTAATTGAGTCACTTTCAAAGTTTATTCCAACTCCCAGACTAAATCACACACAGACTTCCATTAATTTCTTTGACCGTTATAAGCACTTCCATATATAGAAACAACCCAATAAATTAATACAAAATTTTCTTTTTTTTTAATATCCATTACCAACCCATAAAACAATTTTCTTCCAGACACCGAGGATTAAAACTGGGTGATTCAACCAACAAGAAACCTCCGGCTTAACTCTGGAGTTCGACTTTAGCCAAAAAAGGTAAAAACAGATGGCTGCAAAGTGATTAAAAGCAAATGGACGATTTATTGTTATCCAGAAAATGAGGCTTAGTGCCATGTGTCTCCTACATTTTCCCTGTTTATTGTATCCCGTGACGTCATACCGTGGCTGATTGGATGAATGAAGCTCATTCATTAGAGGCGTCAGCAGTTTACAAAGACCTCCATTCAAGGGCAGGGCGCTCGTCATTCACGCCAAATGGCCCATTGTCCTTCGTATCCACCCCCACATTTCATCTCCCCGAAATCCCACCCCCTCACCTTATTTACCTTCGTCTTTGATACTGAAAACTTTTCCAAATCAGGTATCTCAACTTTTTTCCTTTTTATCCGCGGGTAATCAAACCCTTTAATTACTAAACTGCGACTTCAATTGCTGTGATTTGTAACAACGTTTTGTTTACGCTCTTTTCTTTACTCGTCAGTGGATGATGGAATTTTCTTAGGGGTTATTTTTTGATTTGAAAATAGTTGTAATAAGTAATTTTTTTAAAATAAAAAAATTTGAAAAATAAAAAAAAAAAAAATTCAAGCCATTCTTTAATACGTATTATCATTTTTTCAATTGGAAATTGGTACGTGGAAGGAAAAACTGAAAAAAAGTTTAATGAAGGTAAAATAGAGTTGCAGGGCAAAGTCGATGTAATTGAAATGGAGACTTAAAAAAAGTAAATTGATTTTAAAATTAATAAATAAAAAAAATATTAAATTTTGATATTGAAATTTAGCAATTATACTTTAGCAATTATGAAAAGAGAATTCTTACCCTATATTTACAAACAAACCAATCAGAGGCCATTTTAAACGCAAAATGACCACCCAAAATTTATTCAAGTAACAAAGCACACTCCACATGACATTCAAGGCCAGTTTTGCATGTAAGGCCCTTGGCTTTAAGCCCCATTCTTTAGAGATGGATTCAGAAGGCTTATGGGGGCCCTTTCCCCACTACTCATCCCATAAAAATTTTTAAAATACAATAACAGGGGCTCTTGGACTGGACCCCACAGATCGGCAGCTTTCTTCTATCCACAGAAGTCACGTTATTCACATAACTAATTTCTTAACGAAAAATCCCATAACTATAATTTTAAAAAAAGTAAAAAAAAAAAAAAAAAGATAAATAAATAATTGACCATTCATCGTCCATTTTCAACACCTGAATCACCCTGGATCATCATTGGCCATCGAGACCTTGGCCTTTGCGAGGGAGTTTGCGAGTCCCCAGTTCTTCGGTCGGTGCGAGACAATACGGGTCGCAGGTTGGTGGCCGTCCCTTTCCCCTTTTCCCGGATGATAAATGGCCGCCACATGCCTCCCTAATGACACGCTTGGCGCATGCGCTCAGTGGGGGATGTATTTTTGCTACTAATGGGGTCTACGAGATCCGATTGTCCTTTCACTGACCCCCGACATTAAATACCCACGTCCAACTCGCTTCGCAGGTGCAATATCCAGGTGTCACCAATCGTCTTTCAATTACTTTTATTTCGTCATTTTACAAATTTCGTTTTAAAAAACCCCCACGAAATTCTCCCCTCCCCCGCCCCCCCAAAAAATCCTCGCAAAGCGAAATAGAGAGACTCGAAACAAAAAATATAAAAAAAGAGAGAAAAGGGAAGATAAAAATGATGGCTTCACGGACACAGAATGAAGGGCCGCGCATGCAAATCAGCTCATCTCCATACATTTCCATAAATCTCCTCCTATTGACCAGACAAGGGGAATTGCAGCACACGCGCGCGTTTATCTTCGGCTCTCGTTTCCACCCACGAAATGACGGTTCACGAGAGGATGCAGTTGGCGGTCGTTGGCGAAGGGGGTTTTAGTGCCCAACGTTAAAAAAAAAAACAGAAAAAAATCCTACCTTTTTTAGCCAGAGTTGAGTAAGTGCGGCGTGCAGAGACAAACAATTGGTATGCAGAAGTGAACACTGAAAAAAAAATTTTATTTTTTAAAAATAAAAATGAAAATTCAATTTTATTTCGAATTACCAAATGACCACTTTGTACAATTAAATTTGCTTTTTTGAGTGTTTTTAAGGGAGGAGGGTTGGGAAGGGATTGAAAGAGGAGTGGTGTGCGTGTTTTTTTGAGGGTAGAAAGGGTACACCCGGGTACGATACTGCAAACTGAAGTCACCAATAGGTCCCAATTGAATCGGGTGTGGGATCGAGGCGATACGCATTTACTCGCACCAACAATAATCGTTTGATTGATGGATCCCGAAAGATGGAAAAAAGACGATGCACTACCAAAGTCCCAGACAATTCCCATAACGTTGAGTTGGAGAGCACAAACTTGTGTTTTAAAAAAAAAACTTAAAAACACCAAATTTCTTATAAAAATTTCCATAATTTAATCATTTAATTCCAAATTATATTTTTAATAAAATCAATTAAAAATTATTTTTCTTATTGAAAATTCAAGGAATCATTTAAACTCAACTTATTTTCTATTTGATTTTAATAATAAAAAAATTTAAAAATTAGGTTTTCCCTTCGAAATGGCGCCTAAAAATAATCACGTGACACAAAAATAATTTTTTCACATCAAAAAAAAAAAATTCAAAAAATTTTTTTAAAAATCGTTTCCCTCGGCACCCACTTACAGTTGTTGCACTGCCAACGGCTTTGCATACCAACGAAAAGCTTAAGAGTAAAGAGAGAAAGAGAAAAGTAAAAAAAAAAAAAAAAAAAAAATGGCCGACTCCTCCCATCCCAAACACAAGTTACTGACAACATACTGGTCCCAGCAACTCGCTAACCGTCCACTGACCCCTCACGTGATTCCTCGGGTCGCGTACAACAGCAACAAGTTAAATCAAGAAAATATTTGTGGCGCCAAAAACTCGGGTCATGCAACGCCTCCCATTTACCTCATAGTGTACCACGTACAAAAATATTCATTTTGTCACGTCTCGGGTCAATATCAATTTATAACTTCACTTTTCTTCCTCTTTAAATGAAAAATACGCAAAATGTTCTCGAACAACATATAAAAGATAATTTTTCTTGTCGAAACACTCGAGGGGGTTCCCGAGAGGAGCAAAAAAAAGATAAAACCAAGATGGCGTACACAATATTTTGTTTTTTTTTAAATATAAAAAAAATATTAATAATAAGGAAAAGAAAAAGCGCCGTAGGAATGCGCATACAATTTTAATTATGATAAGAGACTTACAATGGGTGAATTAACATTTTTATACGACCTTATCTCGACATCACCCACGTTCCCTCATAATCCCGACATTTATTTTTTTTTCTCCTGTCTTGTTTTATGGATGAAACAAAATATCACGTGATAACTCGAAAAAAAAATTTCTAAAAAAAAAATAAATTTTTTTTAATTTTTTTAAATTATAAAATTTTGTTAGTAAAAGTATCGAATAGAATAAATGTGGGAATCAATTGAACTCGACCCCTTTTTAACTTTTCATCCATTAAGACGTCCATCTTGTAAAAGGGAGAGGGTTATGTTTCATTCTGAGATGGGTTTCTACAGAGACCTACGCCCAGAATCAATGGGTTGGAAATGGAATGGAGATGGGTTTGACCATTTCAATCATGCAGATGAAGCTCCAACTCCATTTTTCTTTTCTCTCCATAAGAAAACCCATCATTCGATACATATCAAATAGGGGATAATATTAAAAACTCTAAGAAATAAAATTTTTACACCTGTTATGGCTTATAACCCCCCCCCCCTCCTCCCCCACATTATTTCTTTAACTTAAAATTTTATTGATTTTCTTATGGGGAATGAATTTACCATTAAATTTAGTGGGTGTTAAAGGGTTAACGAGGAGTTTAATTTTTTTAAGCAATTTTTGTCGTTGGCCCAGCGGGGATTTAGAGTCGTAATTACAGTTGGTTAAGTTAAAAGTTGTGGTCCGGGTTCGAGATGAGGATCATGTCATTGTAGATTGGGAGCGAATCACTGTAATTTAACCGACACTCGTTGCCACTGGACGTGGAAGACAAAAAGACGTTGAAATTGATGCCATCGTAGGAAAAAAAAAAATGGCCGAACAACACCTGGGGCTGATGCTTTTGACAGACCCATGCCTGCCCACCCGCACGACATGAGAAACGCTTGTCACCTGCCAATACAAAGTGAGGGCGCACCTGCAATTCCCAAATATCCACCTTAATTTAAAAAAATATTTAATTAAAGTTAAAAAAATTTAAAAAATTTTATTTTAAAAAAAATTAAAACCCACAAAAAAAATTTAAAAAATTTTCTAACAAGAAAAAAAAATAAAACTCATATCCCAACAGAGCCTGACAGGGACAGAGTAATAAATCCGACAAATCCTCTTGCGCCAGCGCCCGAGATGGGCACTTAGACTCGAAAACACAACCACGACCGTAATCGTTTTAAACCGTCTTCAGTCACCGTTGAACAAATCAAGGATGGCTCATAATTCCTCCCCGAGGTGAACTCGGCAACCGTTTCTTCAAATGACCCTCTCCACACACACACACACACAAAGACAGAAAAATCGAAAGATCATCTCGTGGATCTCCATTCGTCACGGCCTGCAGCATCTCTCTCGCGCCCGGTGATGCCTTTGGGATCACTCGTTTCCACGACGACTCACTCGCCCTACGGCCTCACCCATCGACTTAGAACCCACTAAGACATAACCCCAACTCTACAACATATTTTCTTTTTATCTCTCTTTTATTCAAACTTTGGATCTCGTAAAAAATCCCCATTTCCCCGCGCCACCTGACGGGCAAAGCCATTGACTTTAATTCTCTATAAGAAATTCTGTTTGAAAAATATTTTTTTTAATTAATTAAAATATTTTTTTAAGGTTGAAAAGTGCAATAAGGAATTGGTAGAACGAGGGTCAAAAGGGTCAAAAAGAGCACAATTCTCGGCACTCGTTTCACTCAACCAAATATGGCGCCTGATTTATTCCGCCTCCTGACACCAGGCCTCCTTATCACCAACCTTTTATCGTGCGCACAACCACCCCTTCGCGCACCAGCCTCGCCACCGAGTTGCTAACAAACGGCCGACCATTATTTTCATAACAATCGCTCGGTAATAAGTGCCGAGGAGCCATAATAAGTGCGACGTCCAATGGACACTATCAGCTTCTCGGCTATTATCACCCTTAAGGGGCATCCTATTGTCGAGTCGCCATAAAGCGTATTGCCAATCTCGCACTTGACGTCACCCCTTTTATAAGGGTGAACAAAACTCTCGGGGTGGGTGATGAGGTGGGGGAGGGGACGAACAAAGCAGCCATCCATCATAAAACTGCTCAATTTCGTCACCAGAGGGCTCCAACTAAGGAAATTGCATTATGGTAAAGTAAATATTTGTTTTGTGGATTTTCGGAGATGTCTCGAGATGTGTGTTAGGGGTGAGATGAGAAGTGGAGGTTGTAAAAATATCAATGGTCAAAGAGTGTCAAAATTGTTAGTTTTTTTTTTTTCAAGTGATTTCTTTTAAATTGATACTTGCGTTTTGGTGATGTCGAAAGGGGAGAAATGGCAGATTTTCTTTTTGTTAGAAAGTGTTTTTCATCTCCATTTTGACCGCCTGGTGAGTGTGTAATTGGCGAATGTTACGAGTTTTAAAAGGAATTTTAAATTATTTTACTAACTCCATGCTGAGATCGCTTGGAATAATAAAAAAAAATTTAAAAAAATTTTTTTTTTTAATTTTTAGTAGCTCCACCTGGTGTTGAAGTTCGATTTATACGAGCAAATAAATTCCTTTTAATTAACGTCTGTGAATAAATTTAAAAAAAATTTTTTTCCTTAAAAAAAGAAAAAAAATTTAAATTATTTTTAGGTTGATTTTTATTACCTAAAAATAATAAATTAATCCCCTTCGATCCAATTTCCCGCAAACTATATCTAATAAATAACACTTCGGCGCAAAAAAAAAAAAAAAAAAAAAATTAAGTGAACCCCTCTTTAGCACAACCCGAGCAATTAAGGCCAAATGCAATTAATAGCCAACATTGTCAGATTTTCCGCGGCAATGATGCACAACCACCGCACGTCGCCCCTAATTAGACCAAGAGCTTCCCCGCAGTGTCGATAATCCGTTATAATAAACAAAATAAAAAAAATTGTCATAAACACACAAAAATAAGCAAATAAAGCCAAAACGAGGCCAAGTAAGTTTGACCGGGTTAAGTTCCACAATACATAGCATTCCACTAAATTCAATAGACACAACCTGTCGTTAACCCCGCGAGATGAGAGAGAATTCGCATTAGTGGTATTCGATTCGAAGCAGTTAAATATAGTGATTTATGATCCGCCACCGTCACGCCACCTGGTGTGCGTTGTTTGTTTAACTGGGGGCACCCGCTGGTCCCGAGTGACCAAACGACCCACCCCCAAAAATCGATTAATTCAATTTTTTTTTTTAAATTTTTTTTAAACCTTAAATTGAAGAAAAATCCAATTGTCTTTATTAATAGGTTTTTGTTGTATAAGTTTGAATTTTTCAATCCTTCCCTCGAAACAAATGAATGTGTCAAAATTGTTAAACCCTCGACGGGGTTTTGATCCCCAACTGAAGCGGACCCTACGGGGTTCGAACTGAGACACTAACTTAATCTTTGCCCTTTTCCCTCGTGGAATTTTCAAACGGGAACTTTTTTTCAACTCAATTTTACTTTTTTTTTTTTTTCCAATTTTAAGTCGACTTTTCTTTTTCGACGTTTTGTATCGATTTAAAGATGAGGAAATTAAAAGAATAATAAAATTAAAGTTGAAATACATAATTGTATAATTGTTAATTAGAATAATCTGATTATAAAATGTCGAAATCGAATATTTAGTAAAATCCATTTAAAGAACTATTTAACTAGTAATAATTGTATTCTGTGTAAGAATTAAGTATATAAGAAGCAGAACTTTTGTTGCATATTCAATGAAAAGAATAAGTAGTGATATTGGAAAAAGACTTACTGACGAATCAATGATCATATCAAAGAATGTTGCTTACAGTACTACACACAAGCCTTACTTCTATCCCCAACATATTACTTAATACTATGTTATTACTATTGACCAAAAGTATATAAAGTGTTGCCAAACTTTAGTTACATAAAACTTTTTCCTTTAACTTATAACTATAATTACATAACTTATAACTAAAATAATAAGTATAAGTCTATGGGTCATAAATTTATGAGTTTTTGCAGGAAAAACTGATAAATTGAATTGACAACTTTCCTCCACAGTCCTCAAACTTCCTCAAAGTCTGTGATTTTACAATAAATTTCATATCTTATTATTGTTAAAGATATGCCTGAGTATTTGTTAATATATTGCAATTGCATCACTTACTTGTCATATATTTTAATGATTGAAAAAGTCTTTGGTAATTCTTCTTCGAGTGTTTTAGATTTATTTCAACGTTTGTAGATTATTAAGTCCAAACATAGAAAGCACTTGAGCACCATTAAAATCCAAAACTGGTTCTTTTCGACTCCCACACAATGACAGGCACTTCCATCATTCGCCTCGGGATCCGTAGCTGCAATTCCCCACGATGCGTGACAACGAGAGGGACATCCGAGTATACTCAATTTAATTTTTATAAAATCCACCAGGAATGGGGTGGAATAGACAGATACTTTGACAAATTAACTGCATCACCCCATTATTGACTTCTTCCACGAACTAATCAACTGTCACAAAGTACCTGGAAAAAAGTTTAAAAAAAGAAAATTAAATTACTTTTAAAACAATTTTTTTTTTATTATTAAAAATTGCAACATGGTTGACCCCAACTTATACCCTCTAGTGACTGACCCACGAGGCACAATTTTTTGCTTAAAAAATCTTTCAAAAACATTTCTTCTTTAGCCATACAACAATGATAATCATCCATTTTAATTTGCCTCGTTCCTTCACGTGTCACCCAACTGAAATGCATAACGTGCAATTATGGCTCTCGCCACTGTATAATCTTTTACTTGCTTTAAAGAAAAAGAAAAAAAAATGCATCTTCAACTCTTTTCTTACATACACACATAGTATGAAATTATAGACTCACACGATACAGCGTTTCGTACGAGGAGGAGAAAGCGAAACGGAAACTAACTCCGCCTTCAATCAAACTCAACTCGTTCTTTATTATTATAATTTTACTACAAAAGGCTTCCAAAATATTTCCAAACTCAATATCCGGTTCCGGAGTTTTATTTTTCAACATTTTAAGTATTTTTAGTAAAAGAATTTTTTCGAAGGTGATTATGGGTTAAATAACCGTAAATTATCGTCTTACTGTACCCAGTTCTACAATTAAGAGTTTGGAAGACTTTGAGGGTACGGAAATAGGTAATGAGCGAAGAATGTCCTTTAAAAAAAAATTAAAATTTTAGTTCACTCTAGCATTACTATTGTTTAAGCAATTGAAATAATTGCGATAATTTTTATTACGACTCAAAATGATGTAGTAAATAACAATTTACTTTTTACTACTTTGCCATTTACGGGTTTAAAAGTCGTAAAATTCTCGTTTCAGTTACTTCATTTTTTCTTAACGATTTAACCGGTCAACATTAGTCAACAATTATGGCAATAATCGTTTTCTTACTGTTTGCGCTTTGTATTGAGTTTTCGAATACTTTTGAAACTGAAATTGTTCGCTTGACTTTACCCCCGGGCAAGAAATTAAACGAAAGTACGTAGATTTAATTTTTAATTGATCTATTTAATTATTTTAATATTAATTTATTAATTATTGTAGAAAATTGCGAATCACTTTGTACTGCCAGCGACCTTTTCTTTTCCAAGGTTTTGCCAGCCACAAATCAATGCGAATGCGAAGATGATTTTTTCCCCGTTAAATAATTAAAATATTGTTAAATGTCGATTTATTGTATTATAAAGAAATAAAAAAAATTTAAATCCAATTTTTTTGCTTATTTTATTTATATATTAAAGTTGGGAATTTGATATATTTTTCAAAATATCAATTATGGAGGGTTATTATAAGGATATGTTATTTGACCATTTGTACATTTTAACAACTTCTAAGATTACTATTGTTTTAAAGTAATTATAATTTTTATTACCACTTTAAAATGTAGTGATGTAAATAAATTACTTATTTCTGTTTATTTACCATTTACGTTTCAGAACAATTTTCGTATCGATAAGGAATTATCTTTTCAATCATTATGAAGAAAATCTTTTTTATGTTGTTTCTTTCGGTGTTTATTCCCGTTACATTTTGTAATAAGGAAGATGAAATAGCTTTTCATCTACCTCCACTTATTTTAATTACAGAACGTATGTGTATTTTATTGTAAATCGATCAAATAATTTCATTGTTTTTAATTATTGTAGGGTACTGTGCCGCGTACTGTCTTGAAAAGGGGTTGGCATTCACAAGAATGATAAAAGACATAAGGCATTGTATATGCGCACTAAAACCAAAACAAAAACATTAATTGAAAAAAGTGATTAATTTACTTGTAATGTAGAAAATATTAGAAATAAAATCTTCTATATAAATCATGATTCTCTGTTTTGTTTGTATATAAAATTTAAGCTGAATTATTTATTTTTATCATCATTATAATCTATTAAGCAGTAATGCCTATAACAATAATCAAATATTAAAAATTATTTTTTTAATAAAAAATTAATTTTTTTTTCCAATTTTTAATATTAAAAAAAAAATTTTCTCTCGATTTTTAAAATAAAATTGTTTGTTTAAAATTAAAAAATTCAAAATAACAATTTCGTTCATTATTAAAAACCAATTAAATCAAACCAAAAAAAATCTATAAATCAATCAATGACCTTTACTTTTCCAAGATTTTGACAGCCCCAAATCAATTTAAAAGAGATATCTTTCCCATGAAATAATCAAAGATTAAGTACTGAAAATTGCAATTTATTGTACTATAAAATAAAAAAACAATAATTAAATCTTTTGCATATTTTCTGCATATATAAAAGCTTAGAATTTGATCTATTTTGATCATTTTAAATTAATTATGGAGATTAAGGATATATCACTTTTTTAACCATTACACAGTTTATAATCTCTAAGCTCATTCTAGTATTACCATTGTTTTTAAGTAATTATAATTTTTATTACTACTTAAAATAATACAGTAATATTCTAAATCCTGTTTATTTGCCATATAAGTTACAGAATTCAAACGTTACTCTATTATTTCCACACAATTTATTCAATTAGAACTTGCTTTATCAGTCATTATGAAGAAAATTATTTTTGCATTGTTACTATCGTTTATTTGTATTGAACTCTCAAGTGCAGAAGAAATAGCTTTTCCGTTACCTTCATACAAGGCACCGACAGATCGTATGTGAATTGTTAATCAATTTTAATTTTTATCCATCAATTTTTTAATTATTTCAGAAAATTGTGCCTTGTACTGTGGTGAAAAGGGGTTAATCCTTTCAAGATTTGTAAAAAGCACAAGGCAATGCATGTGTAAAAGATTATAACCAAATAATTGAAGAAAAGTACATAATTTACTTGTAATATAAAAATATTACAATTATAATTAATGTCATAATTTTCCTGTATTTGAATATCTTAATAGACAATAATAAAATTTAATTCAGAAATATGTTTTAATTGTATATTTCATATTACCCCAATAACAAAAATAAATGGATTTAAAGATAATTGCAAATTCAAAGTGTAATTAATTTTTAAAATAAAAAATTTAACTTTTTTTAAAAAATTTTAAAAATCAAATTTTCAATCCACTTCATTATTAAAAACCAATAAAATCAAATAAAAAAAAATCTTTCAGTTTTTTAAAAAAAATAATTGCTGAGAGTCGCCAGTTACTCTACGCTTGGCTGATTAATCCTTTGAAACCTTGAAAAGTGTCACGACTATTTCAATCCCTTTTTTCCATTCGTCTTTAATTTGCTCGTGAAGTGAATCGAATTAAATTTTTTTTCCACACACTTTTACCTCCTTAAATTTCGTTATGTATATATTTTTTGTTAACTTGTTTTGCTTCCCCATTTTTAGCTCCACATCTTTTTTATGGCCATGATGCATCTTTCATGTCCTCGTTTTCTCTTAGTATTCAGTAAGAGCGAGTTAAACAGTAGCTAAATACAAAGTTTAACATTTTTTGTAAACATATTTTCTACTGGTGACATGAACGGACATGGGAATTCATTACAAATTTGACAGCAATGAAAAATATAGGTTCTTAAGGTTTTAATTTCTTGCTTTGAGGGATAAGCCAAGCCCTTATTTTACTGAATTATTTTTTTTTTTCAATATATATTTAATACCTCAAAAATTTTCGCCAACTTTTCCGTAATTGCACTCTTGTCTTACATTTGATAAGCTCGAGGGATATTCGTTTTTTTGTCTGAAAAAGAGAAGAAAAAATTAATTTTTTTCCTGGATAAATAATTATTAATGTCGAATTTCATTGCTCGCTCAATGTTAAAAGCAACCGCGAATCGAAAATGAGGTTAAAATGGATTTTAAAAGTCATTTACGATACGAAAAAAATGGATTAAAAATTTTTATTTACTTTTGTAAACATATTCCGACACTTTTTAATTCCAACCGGCTCTTATTGTACGATTTTAACTTGTTTATTAAATTCTCTTTGAATTTCGAAACCTAAAAATAAAAAATAAAAATTATTAATTACTCGTAAAACTTACAAAAATTATTAAAGTAATTCATTAAACATTTAACACTTTAAAAAAAAATTAAAAATTTATTATTAATTTATAAATATTCCAAATTATTTTCTCTTTTCAATATCGTCATGATCAAAAATGTAATTTTCAATTATGCAAATTCCCACGGATTTATTTTTAGTTTAACTAATATTTTTTTAAAACAAAAATTAAAAATCCCATACACCAACCGCAGCTTTACGTAACACGACCGTGTAATTTAGCAATTAAAGCCTCTTGGCCAAGTGCACAATGAAAAGGGGTGGAAAGGGTTATCAACGTGCACCTAATTATTATAATACGCACCAAATTCCATTTAATGACTGTGCATTTCCTAATAACGATGTCGTATTTTACCTTTCTCAGGTGGGACTTGTGTGCGGAAGGGATGGACAGGTGTGGTCGCAATAACAATAGCACTGGGGCGAGAACCAACATAACCCATCATTAACATCCATTCCTCCCATCACTTGTACAAAACCAGTTAAAATTTACATAAAAATTTTTTTGGAAAAAAAAAATTAATTTTTTTTCTATTAGTCATGTAAAAGTGTAAGCGAGTAGCATCGCGATTCATTACAAGCCGCTAAAAGAGGCGTGAGCAATTCCAGTAATCACCAACATTGCTCTTTTAATATTCCGTACAAGAAGCAACAACAGTTATGTCATCCATATGGATGACGCCATTTCTTCTGCTTTCTTCCTCATGCAAAATTGAACAAACAAAAACTACAAATGTATGCAAAAGGTGTAGGAAGATGATGCTATTGGGAAGCAGCCGTGGGGGAAGAGGAAAAAAATAATGTATACAAGGATGTTAGCTAAATAAATATGTGATAAGTGCATGAATAATCATGCACAAATCCTATGTTCTACATTCTAATTCTTCTATTTGTTCCGAGTTGTTAAATTTTCGTGTTTTTAAAACTCGCCAGTATATCCGTATCGAGGATTTTTTACTAGAAAATAAAATAAAATAATTAAAAAAATGTAATTTTAATATTTTGTTTTATACTTATGTGATTTTGGAATTTTTAAATTCCGATATTTTTCAAGAAATTTAAATTATTAACATTTTTATTTATTTATTTGTGTTTTTGATTTTTGAAGTTGGGCATTTGATTGCATTTTTGGATTTTTTAAAAAAAAAAATGAATGTTGAGATTAAAATGCATCAATTATCAAAGTTTTTCGGTCTCGATTTTCTAAAGTTGGAAAAATAGCAATTAAACGCATCTCATTAGAATTAATTCATGCTAATGTGTTCAAATATAATGGCACGACGCACATTTGTGGTTTAGGTGAGAAAAAAATTGAAAAACGCATTTAAAACACTCCGAATGATGAAAGAAGAACATTAAAAAAAATTACCCAAACCTCAACTTTTTAACTTTCCACCCATTTCGACTATTCTTGATTAAATGAAAATAAAAAAAAAAAAAAAACTTCTTTCATTTTCATTTAAGCAAAAGTCTGTTCCGCCCACCGATAAACGAGATAAGTAAAAGTTCAACGTTGTTTTGTATTTCTTTTTCCGACTTTGGTTTCAGCTTACTTTGCTCGAATTGTCCTTGTTTTGTTGCTATTTTGTTTTCAATTTATTTTTCTTCTTGTCGAACTTGTTAATAAATGTTCGCTTTGACATAAATGAATAGTGCCGTACTCCAGCTGAAACCTGCAATAAAAAACACAGCGGGATATGAGAAGCAATTACCGGATCAAAAATAGTTGGGAAAAAAATAAGGAAAAATAAATTAATTGATGTTAGGCTTAAATGTGAAAGTTTTTATTTTTTCATATAGTCATTAATCATCGATTGATGATTCGGTCATTTAGTCTATCGAGTTCTTTATTTATTGCATTTAAAGGATTAAGCTGGGTTTGTTATACTTCTTACCTTTATAAGCTAAATTTGACGCTGATTGAATTCATAATCGATCGAGTGTGAGATGTCGTTATCATTGCCAAAATGAAAACCCGGGAATGTGATTATCTATAAATCCGACCGATCGCGATTCTGGTTTTGTATTAAACGATCTCTGTATTTTAATTTTAATAAATTTTTATTTTTATTATCGATTTGTAATCGTAAAATAGTACAAAAATAAATCCAAAAATTTTTTAAATCCCAAATTACAAAATTACAAAATTTATTATTTAAGTTTTTACCTTCAACAAAATCGAAAATATATATACAGTAAATAATTACCGAAATCATTCTGTTTGAGAAATTTGTAATTCTTATAACTTGCAAAAATAAATAACGTGTGTTTTCCAAAGAGAAAAAAAAAAAACCGAAAACCTCATCGACCTGACACAAAAGACGGTTGTCTTTGAAGACACCGAGACAAAAGAAAGTAAAAAAAAAAAAAATGAAAACAAAGAAAAGAATTGGGAAAAGGCCAATCTATTTTTTAACGCTATTTGATCTGGGAGGCGTAATTAAAGTGAGAACGAGTCGAATACTAATCGCACATAGTCAGGAAGTAAGAAGCAATTCACTAAAGCAAACGATTGAAAAAGAATCCAATCAGAAAATATATAGAAAAGAATATTCCACCATGTATAAAATCCTCACTGCAACGGATGGGAAGGCAGCAGATGTCTGTGAAAATTAAATCCATGCAACTTTTATCATATTTATAAGCTTTTTTATACATTCACAGTATGGATAAGAAGCTGAAAGCGTGTGCTGGCAGTGTGAGATTTTGCGAATAAAATAATTCCAAACCCTCGAAAAGATTATGCAGGAAATTGAAATGTTAAGATTTGATATTGGAAATCATAAAAAAATATTTTTTCATTTTAAATTTGATGCGTGGAGGAGTCGATATTAGCATTGCGCGTATGGAAAAGTGGGTCTGGACACACCTGAACAGTAGCCAAGCCCAAGCGCCAGGTCGATGATTTAGTGAAGATTGGACGGGAGGCCAAGTGATTTACTGGGCGTGTGTCAAAGAGCTTAAGCCGGACCTTATTTATTATGTCGAAAAGCCCTTGCTCCCATCTCTTTTGCTCCCCTTGATCACAAAGTAGAAATTATCCCGCTCTTGTCTCGTTTATGATTTATTTGAAGACATGGAAGACGCTGTTAATTCCTTCGTGACATCACCACATTTCTCAGAGCTGCAACCAAGTTTATTGAAAAAAGTGGAAATAAATAAATAAAAATAGAAAACAAAAAATAGTTGTAATGTGTTTTGTATTGGCTGTGTATGCAGTAGGGAAAAAAAGTGTTATAAATTATTGAAAAAACTCGAGTTGGTAAAGTTGGAAAGTCGAGTAATGCACTGTTGAGTTGACCAAAAAGGGATAAACAAATCTCCATGTTGATACGTGCATGAGAATAGTGGAATGGACATCGGACAGTTCATAAAAAATAGATGTTATAAGGATGGGGAAAGAAATGGAGTTCCTTCTTTGCCAATGTATAGAAGAAACAAACGTTGAATATCAAAAAGCGATTAAGTTTAAAGATGGCAAATTTTTTTTAAAAAAAATATTTTTTCCACTATCGCAATGTTTGCAGTTTGTACTTAGAAGTTAATTCTTTTATCTTCAATTTCCTCAACTTTGATCAGATTTGACTAATTAAAATTAATTACGAGTTTTCTATATGAGAATTTAAAAAATGTCGAGGGGGGGAAAAATCGGTGCCTACTTTTACCTTCGTCTTCTTCCTACCGCCCGCGTTTTAATCCACTTTAATGTAAAAGACGGGGAGAAATAAATGAGTTTGAGAGCAAAAGCATTTCCATATGCAACTAGAAAACATAAAATTAATATTCATGGCACTTGGTGCCACTTCTTTCTACACTTTTAAACTTGTATTTTTTCCACTTCACTGGTATAACTTACTTTTTTTTATATGAAGGGGTTAAATAAAAAGTATTTTTCTCCACAAAAATAAAAATAGAAAAAATCCAGTGTCTGCGCATCTCCATACAAATAGAATTGAAAAGTATTTTTTTAGAAAACATTAAAAAAAATCATTTATTTATTTTTTTTAGATTTTTAACACCGAGATGAATTTCCTCCTTTTAAATTATTCCTTTTAACAGGGCACTAACTTAGCGAGTGCATTAAGAGTGTTAAAGATTTTTTCCTTTTTATATTTTATTTATTTATTTTTTCTTTACAAAAAAAAAAAAAAAAAGTGAAACATAAGTTAAAACACAAATTGGATTTTTTTTTTCATTTCAAGAGAAAGAGAGAGAGAAAGAAAGTGAAACGTGTTCATGTTTTAAAGTAATAATTTATTTTCAAAGGTTTTAACAAGTAATTATGAAAAAGATACAAGAGGATTTGAGAAAAAATTAAAGAAAAGAAAAATAAAAGTTAAGGCCCAGAGTTGAGGGTGGTAAGGGAGGTTTAGGACGCCTGTCTGGCGTCCGAAGGGCTCTAGTAATGATGCTGAGTGAGTTAAGTGACAGCTCGGGCCGTGTGTTCAAGGACCCCACCTTCATCCTCCAAACCATTCTTAAAAACTGGTTCAAAAAATTTAGTTTTGCAGTTTCATTTTACCCTCGGCTTCGTTTATCATAAGTTCGATTCCGTCCAAAATCTCATTTAAGGGTTCGTCCGAGCCCGAATCTGACGACGACGAACTTTCCTCGTCCGAAATCTCGTAAATTTTCGTTATTCTCCCGTTTTCCGTCTTTTTGATAGCATTCGGCGGTTTTGTTTTTAACTCTTTGCCCACTCGTACTATTTCTTCCAGCTGGGATTTGTTCGGTCTGTAGGCTCTTCCTGCGAATTTCGGGTGGTCGTGCAGCCACGGTTCGTTGGTTCCTCTGAAAGTGACCGTGGGGACGTGTAATAGTGTATCGTCATCACTGTCGTCGAGTGTGTGGTCCCTCACTTTCACTGTCCACTCGCCTTCGGGGTTTTCGCCCCAAAAGTGGACGCTCACGAACGGCCATTGGTCAAAGCCTTCCCCGGTGCAATCTCGCGGTCTTCGGGTCAACACCTGCGATTCAGTACCCGAAGGGGAAATGAGGAACACCTCCAAGTTACCTCGACATCTGTGATTCACGTTCAGCTGAAATTCCACGTATTCCAGATGCGTGATGACACCTGTGGCATCGGGCGGTTCGGAAATGTCGAATTTTAAAGTCGAATTCAAATTACCAACTATTTTACTGGAATTTAAAAATTCAAAAAAAAAATATTTAAGGAAATTTATCGATCGATTTTAGTCGAGAATATGCAAGTGGTCCGACGCGCGACACTAAAAAAGCCTCGCGAAACCAGTTGGAATTTACCTCGACACTATTTAAGGTAAAACCCTCACCCGATGACTTCGTCGAGTTTAACGGTCCAAGTGACCATGGGAGCTACAGTGCGCCATTTTTGAGCTAAGGCCACCATCCGAGCAGCATCCATGACACCGAATCCGTATCTAAAATGAAAATGATATCCCGCGCCATTCATTTGCCAACCCGTTTCGGCCGCCGTCGGTATTCGCGCCGTTTCCACTACGATGTGTTGAATGTCGCGCCAGGTGAGATTTGGGCTGGAAAAAGGGTTAGAATTAATAATTATTAAAATCGACAAATAATACAATAAAAAAAACTAACTTTGCCTCTAAAACCAAAGCGATCATCCCTGCAGCCAAAGGTGCTGCGGCTGATGTGCCTTCGAACGATTCCATACATTCACCGTCCAAATCTGGAACCACCTGTAAACATCTGCGATTAAAAAAGAAAAATGTAAAAATAGAATTGAAAGCAAAAAATTAAAAAAATTCATTTTTACCACTTTTATCTTTCTCGAGTCTTTAATCATTTTATTCGTCATCGAATATCTACTGTGAAGTCCACCGACGAATGTCGATGCCAATGTAGATGCACAGGGTTCGCTATAAAAGGCACTTAACCCGTCTTCGGTGAGTGCCGAGATGGCCAAAGTGTATATATTCGACACGTAACCGTCTAAGTTACAATTATCCTCGTTCGAACCACCATTACCAACCGCCCATACGTAAATAGCGCCTTTTCCATTTCGTCCCTATTAATAAATTAATAAATTTAATAATAAAATAAATTTTTAATTAATTTTAAAATGATTTTAATTTTTAAACACCTTATTAATTCCTTTAATAAATGCAGTAGTGGCCAATAAACCAGGTCCAGCGACGTGTTTACCATCATCTTCGGGACCCCACGAAGCGCTATAAATATCGACTTTGGCCAAACCCAATGACAGGGCGAGGGCTTCCTGCATATCAGTTACTGGGCCATCGAGGACACGAATTCCTTGAAATGCGAAAATAAAAAAGATAAAGTATAAAAAAAAGACAAAGAAAGAGATTTTAATAGAGACAATGGGTTTCTTTAGATCGTTTTTGATTGAAGTGATGGAGACTCGAGGGTGGGGCGAATAAATTGTCCACTCAATTCGAGCTCCATTCTAATTCAAACTTGTACATCACCTTTTCATTCTCTTTTCCTCTCTTTTTCTGCTCGTGCTGTACTTACAATGGGCAATAACTCAGAGGACAAAGTACTGTACTTGAGTCTTTTTTTCTACTTCTTTTCTTTTGAATATTTGTGATGGAGAAGAAGGGGAATGAGTCAAGAGCTATTTCCGGCCGAGGGAGTTTTTAAGTTTGAATCAAATACATGACAGGAGATGTTATTAATGTTTTTCCACTCTCACCTTAACTTTACAATATGAGTCGTAAAGTAGAAATGATTTCTATAAAATTTTATTTTTATTATAAATTGTAAAAAAAAAATTTTTTACCGCCGACTTTCGCTTTAAAAGCGACTCCGATTCCACAATAGTTGTTGTTAGCTACGGCTGCTATCACGCCTGCGCAATAAGTACCGTGGCTAATAAATAAATAATAATAATAATATTAGTAATAGAATTTATTTAAGTGTTGGTTTTGGATTTTAAAGATTTTTAGTTGCACTTTGTACCACTCGTTGGCAGCACCGAATGTACCAGTCGAATGTGAATAGAATTTCTAATAATTTATTTACGCCTTTTTTTCAAAGGATTTCCTCGAGGAAGTGTTTTTGTTATTGTTAGAACCTGAGGAAAATATCCTCGATAAACTTGAAAGTTTTTCCTGATTTCGTTCTATATTTTGTGATTATATTTTTTGTACTTTATTTTGTGATTGTCTCACGCTGCGAAGTTGGCGTGTAATATTGGCTTTCTTTAGATTACCAGTGATAATTCAGAAATAACAGCAAGGCGCACTTCACCAACTTGGATCGTAAATTAAATCCGCCAACAGCAAGAATCTTGACCAGCAATAACTTGTCATAAACACACTCGAGATTCTTGATAAACCATACAATAAATTATCTTCTTCTACTCCGTGCTCTCAACAAGCGCACTTTTACGACCAACTATCACTTTTGATCGCTCTTAATGACATTTTTAACAGTGCAAACCAAACCGGAATTTTAAAATTCAAAAGGAATAAAATTAAAACTACAAAATATGACTAAAAATAGAGAAAAATAAAATTAACTTGTTTTCTGGACATCCATCTGGCATCGGGTCCTTCCAATTATCCCGCGGGGACTCAAAATCGACCAAGTTGTAACTAACTGACGCTTCCTTCGATAAATATGTACATAATAGATCTTAATAACTCAATTTAATAAGCAACAGATGGCACTCACGTAGTTTTCGTGCAAATCGGGATTAGTGTGCTGTAGGCCATCGTCCAAAACGCACACCGTGACCCCTGCGCCCGAAAATCCCGCCTTCCACACGGGGACCACATTCAAGTCGTTTCCCGAAGGTGCCCCAGTCTGACCCTCGTTATGCTAAGAAGAATGGACGTTGAAATTTAAAGATTGGAGAATAATTTTACTATTTCATTTGCAAAAGTTTACCAAATACCACTGGTCTTTGAAAAAAGGGTCATTGAAGGTGACTTGTAATGGCGGTTGAGGGATTGTATTTTTCTTGGTTTTCAATGTTCCTACGGGTACCCGCATGTATTCGCTGTTGTGTGAGGGTTTTAATATTTCAGGCATTTCCACCTGTTTGTCATGAATTACCCTACGGATTATCTGAACTCGATATGCCTGCTGTTCGACCCATTTTACCTGTTAAAATTTATTTTTAATTAATTTTTACTTTTTATTGTTAATATTATTTTTCTTACCTTTGGATGGTTTTTTAGTAAATTTATGTGGTGTAAACTAGGACATTCGGAGCATCTAGATAAATTTGGGTGCATAAAATCGTAGATATTTTCTTCTTCGAATACCTTTTAGATATAAAACTGTAATTAATTTTTAATAGCAATTTTATTTAGCAATTATACTCGAAATAAACAACGAAAGCCATGTTGTTTCGCCCATTCGCGAACTTGTTTTTCATCTAAATCTTGTAGTTGAACCGCGAAGTGATTTGAATATTTACATTCGTTCTTCGACAAGGTAAAAGTAATAAAAATCGGGTGTATTAAGATGAAAAAAATGAGCATCACTTGATTTCTAAAATAGAAATTAAATATACGATTCAAATCACACTCATCAAGCGATCATTAAGGTTTTCAAATAGTCTCGGAAATTTCTAATTAGATAATCCGACTCATAAAACATTAGACTAATTTTCGAACAAAATGAGCAGCTGACTCATTGAAGAATTTATGAGACTTTTTCCAGATAAGCAGAGAAGTAATCAGAAAAATGCTTCGAGCTAAATTTCACGTCACACGCCTCTCACCTGTCTAAAGTTAATCCCAGGTGAGTTAAAAATCTCTTGCGCGGTGATGATCCCATTCGTATAATAAAATATAACTAATTGATTGTTGAAATTTAACGGTTTATTATTTTGCTTCGAATTATCACATCCTGCAGGTTCGTATTTCTCAGGTTGGAAAACAAGTCTTGGAAAATGGAAGGAAGTTGCCAAAACTAATTTATCCTCGACTAAAACAAAAAGATAGACGCGCAATTTCCAGGTAATTTATTGAGTCTATTATTTTTCGACCAAACAATTACCAGTGTAAGCAATTATCCCTCCTTTTTGGACTGGAACAACCCCCAATTGTAAAAAAAAAATCCTCGTTTGTAATTGGAGATGAAAAAAAATTTGAAATTGAAAATTAAATTTTTTTTTTTTTCAAAAATTTTTTAATTTTGTTTTATTTACAATTTTAAATTTATTTTCTAAATGGTTCGTTTTGTTAACGTTAGATGTCATACGTGGACAATACAAAAATATTTTTCTGAACAAAATCTTATTAAAAATTAATTAGTTTCATTTTTGTTTTTTTTCCAACATTTCGCTTCAATATCGTTCACTAATCGCGTTGAATTCCTCGGTCCAACGATAGATTCGTGATTTACGTTTTTGTAGCATTGAATTACGCATTTCCCACTCACTATTTTTGCTAATCCGTAATCGAGGTTTATATCTGGACAATAAGATGTTGAATCTTGAACCCGAAATAAGTAAACATCACCTTAAAAGAAATATATTAATATTAGTAAAAAAATATTTAAAAATTTAATTAACCATTAAATCTCTCATTTTCATTGGGATTCCAATGATCGACTAAATTCATGTTTCTTAAAAATAAATAAGCTCTTTGTATTCGTTGTTCGTATAAAACTTTTTTAGCAGTTGAAAACAATTTCGGTGTTTGATCGAGTATTTGACGGGTCGCCTTTTGCCATCTGTTGTGCGCTCTTAAAAGCAAAAGTTATTTTAAGTTAGAAATTTTTTTTATATTTAAAGTAATAAATTTTTTACTTTGGCGAATCCAAACTAGTTAAATATTTAACGGCAATTTTAACTCTATCGTCAATATTTGTCGCACGTAATAATTCGCTACTTATACTGTACACTTCAACATTTCCATATATTTGTAAAAATGCCAATAACATTTCTGTTTCCAACACATCTTTGACCTAAAAAAAAAAATTATTTTAATTTATAAAATTAATTTAAAATATTACTTCTTCGGGTGGATATGAATCGTGGATCTTCGTCAAAGGCATTTTAACGTAATCGGGTGAACCATCCAACATGACCAAATCCGA